>MU260304.1:202500-212500 GCA_020310875.1 Ceratopteris richardii
ACTCTCCATCACTTTTGGAGATTAACATTCTGCATCAGTGGTATCAGAGCAGGAAGCATCAGAATTGAAAAAAGGAGGACCTTGACTGCTGCAGGTGCAAAGAATTCAACATCTGAAGGTTCAAAAGGTGAAAGCTTGAGGATAAAGCTTGAGAAGAAGGTCACACGACACCAAGGAAGACAAAAGGAGCATTATTCGAAGTAAGGGTACATCTATTACTTATAAATATTGAAGAATTCAATATACAGGTGAAGAAAAGATGGGAGATTCTCTTCAGATAGAGAAATTGGATAGAGAGAACTATCTAGCATGGTCAATGAGGATGGAAGCTCATCTAATGAGCAAAGACTTGATAGCTTACATTACAAGTGAAGAAGAAAAGCGTCAATTGAGAGATCCTAGTGTTCCAACTAGGGAGGAATTATCAGATTTGAAGAATTGGATGAAGAGAGATGCTCAAGCTAGGAGCATTATCTATATGGCAGTCAATGATTACTTGCTACCTCACATTAGCCTCGCAATCCATCTCATATTATGTAACCAGAATGAAGGACATTTGTCATCACCTCTCAAATCCTCACAGGTTTGAGAGGTGATGACAAATGGAAGCCATTCATTTTTTCTACTGAGTTATCACTTGATCATTTTACTCCTGACTTAAATAAGTATAATAAGAAAAGTAGCAAAGGGAAGCAACAAGCAAATGAAGATGAAGGCACAACTAGTCAAGCCAAATTCCTAAGAGGAAGAGGAGGTGGCAAAGGTAGAGGAAGAGGCAGGAATAATAAAGATGGAGTCAAAGCTTGCTGGATTTGTGGTAAGACAAATCACTTAGCTAATGATTGTTGGCATAATAATCAGAGTAATGGTGGATATAATCATAATTTTAATTCAAGAGGAAGAGGTGGCAGAAATCAAAGAGGTAACTTCAGAGGAAGAGGTAGTAGGGGTTACTTTGGAAGAAATGCAGGTATAGGATTCCAAAGTCAACAATACAATAATACCTACTACAATTATGCTTCGGATCAAAAGGAGGATTCAACATTGATAATGAATGCAACTTGTGAAAGGCAAAGTGAAGACCAAAGAGTCTTCTACATTGACTCAGGGTGTAGAAATCACCTGAGTGGTAACATAGCATTGATGACTGATTTGGAAAATAAGGTATCTAATCATGTTGTTCAAATAGGTGACAATACAAAGCACAATGTGAAGTCAATTGGATCAGTGAAGGCCAAGAATGGAAGTACTCTCTTGAGTAAGGTCTTGTATGTTCCTACAATTCCTAAGAATCTGATAAGTGTAGGACAAATTGTTGAAAAAGGATATGAAGTTAGATTCACTAATGAAGGAGTGTTTGTGGAAGACCCTAGCAATGGGTATAAACAAATTGTTTCAAGGAAGAAAGAAGGAAGATTGTTCACATTGAGGATTCAAGGTAATGTTGGTCATGCCTTGTTCACTTATGGAGGACATAAGATCTCTAAGTTCGATCTTTGGCACAAGAGACTTGGACACTTCAATGAAAGAGGTATCAAAGATATGATTAACAATGGTTCAGTGCTTGGATTACCTAATGTTGGAGGTCAATATATGACATACAGATGTGAGGCATGTCAATTAGGTAAGGCTCATAACCAATCTTATTCCAAGCATGGTTTTATGTAATCAGAGAAGCTTGAGTTGGTACACACAGATTTGTGGGGACCATCAAAGGATTTCAGTATAAATGGTTCAAGGTACTATGTGATTTATGTTGGTGATGCTACCAGATGGATCACTATCTATGTGATCAAAGATAAGTCAGAGGTATTCAATACATTCAAACATTATCATGTGTATGCAGAAAGAATTACAGGCCATAAATTGAAGAGACTAAGGTCACATGGAGGGGGAGAGTATTTTTCTAATGAGTTCATTGATTACTTGTGGAATGCAGGTATAAAAAGCGAAATCACTTGCAGGTACTCTCCTCAACAAAATGGTGTAGCAGAGAGAAGAAATAGAACTCTTGTTGAGTTTGCAAGGTCAATGATGAAGGAGAAAATTTGCCCTAATTACTTGTGGGCTCAGGCTGTAAATATAGCTACTTATTTGGTCAATAGGCTACCATGTAAAGATTTGCAAGGTATGACACCATATGAGGCATGGTGGGGTAAGAGACCTACCTTGGATCATTGCAAAGTATTTGGATCTTTGGCATATGCATATGTGCCATCACAATTAAGACACAAGTTAGAACCTAAAGCTGAAAAGTATGTATTCATTGGTTATGATGATAAGCAGATAGAATATACGTTGTGGAGTCCATCCACAAAACAGTTTCTAGTGTCAAAAGATGTTACATTTGATGAGCAAGGTACTTGGTATGCAGGTACAATCAATATTAATACAGGTGATGAAGAAGTAGTGAGTCAAAAGAAAGGTAAATCAAAGGTTCAGATATTTGATGAAGAGGAGAATAATGAAGTGCAGGTTGAAGTTGAAGAAATGCCAAGATTTGATCCTGAGTGTGAAGAACCAGAAACCTCAAGGAGTGGAGAACTTAGAAGGTCATCAAGACACAAGTGGCAACCTACAAGGTATAGCTATGAAACTTCTTTTTTGGCTACCAAAGATTATGCTTACATGATAAAGGTAGATGAAGACCCTTCTCCATATGAAGAGGCAAAAGGTAAGGAAAATTGGGAGAAATCTATGCACGAAGAATATGATGCATTAATGGAGAATTAGACATGGGATTTGGTTCCTAAACCAAATAGTCAGAAGATCATTGGATGCAAATGGGTCTACAAGACAAAGAGGTTTGCAGATGGAAGTGTGTCTAGGTATAAAGCTAGACTTGTTGTGAAAGGGTTTGCTCAAACATATGGTATTGATTATGATGAGACCTATAGTCCTGTGGCAAAGATGACAACCATCAGGACACTCATAGCCATTGCTGCATGTAAAGTTTGGAAATTATGTCAATTAGATGTGAAGAATGCTTTTTTAAATGGTTACATTTTAGATGATGTTTTCATGGAGCAACCTCAAGGATTCAGAGATGGAAGGTATCCAGATCATGTATGTAAGCTCAAGAGAGCTTTGTATGGTTTGAAGCAAGCCCCAAGGGCATGGAATTATAGACTTGTGAAGTTCTTGAAAGAACCTGGATTTAAAGTATCTAAGGCAGATAGTAGCTTGCTTGTTAAAGCAAGTGATGAGGGGTTCATTTACATATGCATATATGTTGATGATATATTTCTTACAGGTACATATGAGAAAGGCATTCAAAGCCTAAAGAAGCAAATGGAGAAAGAGTTCAAAATCAGTGACTTGGGAGACTTGTCATATTTCTTGGGCATGGAGATTTCATACACTCAACATGGAGTGTATGTGACTCAAGAAAGGTATTTGAAAAACTTGTTAATCAAGTTTAAAATGAATGATTGCATGGTAGCACCTACTCCAATGGAAGTGAATCACAAATTGAGCAGATATTGTGGAGAAGAACTCAAGGATATGAAGCTATATCAGAGTTTGGTTGGTAGTCTTATCTATGCTACATTAACTAGGCATGACTTATCATGGATTGTCCTAGGAAAGAGCATTGGATTGCAGGTCAAAGAGTGTTGAGGTACATTAAGGGTACACTCAAAGAGGGTTTGTATTATGGTTTTACATTTGTGTTATGTGGGAGATAAGTTAATCTCTTAGTGTTCAAAGAAGCAACATATAGTTGCTTTGTCATCTACAGAAGCAGAGTACAAAGGTATGGTTGAAGCTGTAAAGGAAGTGATATGGCTTAAGACTCTCATGAAGAGTTTTGACACCATACAGAGTACACCTATCATTTATGGAGATAACATGAGCTCATTGTATTTAGCTGCTAATCCTGTGTTTCATGCAAGGACTAAACACATTGAGATTCAGTATCACTTTCTGAGAGAGAAGGTGATGGATAAAGAGATTGAAGTCATACATACTTCAACAAAAGATCAGATAGCTGATATGCTTACCAAAAGCTTGGATGGACCAAAGCTATAGAGATTCAAAGATATGGCAGGCATAAAGAAGATAGAGAAAACCTCAATTGATGATTGAGCGGGAGCTGTTGGTGCAGGACAATCACCAATTGATGTTTGATATGGAAATGAAGCCAAGGATTTGAGAAGAGAACAAGTTGTGAAGCATGAAGGAAGGATATATTCAGAATTTGGAAGATGTGAACACATATGTACATTATGTCAGAGATAGTTCACTTATATCTTTGAGTAGTCATAAGCTTGTAAATATTTTTCCTATTTAAACTATGGAAAAATGTCGGGTTAAGTGTGAGAGAGCATGAGAGTAGAGTAATCAGAAGTTGTATGTGTCATTAGACATCTTAGAAGTGAGTCAAGACTCTCTCATTAATCAGTTGTAATTTTTCTCAGAAATGAAGAAAATGTTGCGACCGATATTTCTACGTTTTCTCCTTCTGTGTTAGGTCTTTTGTGAAATGCTTTTGTACAAGTCTAAGTCTATAGGTAATCGACCTCCGTACAAATTTTTAGCTTCCAATTGTGATCAGGTTGAGAGAATTAAGTATAGGAACATTTGCATATATGAATGAGAAGAAGTGAAGTTACAGGAGGTGCAAAATTCGATACGAATGTTTTGATCAATTCTCCTTCCATAGTGTAAAGTTTTGAGCAAGTAAGCACTCAATTTTTAAGTTGGAAGGTAAGCTATTTGTGGCTAAAAGAATTTGTAGAAACGGGTTCTCGATTGAGAGAACCAAAGGTTTAAAATCATAGGTGTCTAAATCGACTTCTCAGAAGGAGAGTTTTAGACATAGGTGACTTGTTGAGATCATTTCTCAAGATCTATTGAATCTTTTGGAGTGATTCAACTTGGAGAAGATGCGCAGACTTTCTGTGTATACTCCTTCTTCACAGTTTGTTCAGAAAATTTGACAACTGAGTATTGATCTTCTAAAATTGGTGAAGATCTGACTTATTGTTGTTATAGAGGTGCTCTCAATACAAGAGTAACTTGTTCTTTTGGAGATTAACACTCTCCATCACTTTTGGAGATTAACACTCTCCATCAGTGGTATCAGAGCAGGAAGCATCAGAATTGAAGAAAGGAGGACCTCGACTGCTGCATGTGCAAAGAATTCAACATCTGAAGGTTCAAAAGGTGAAAGCTTGAGGATAAAGCTTGAGAAGAAGGTCATACAACACCAAGGAAGACAAAAGGAGCATTATTCGAAGTAAAGGTACATCTATTACTCATAAAGATTGAAGAATTCAATATACAGGTGAAGAAAAGATGGGAGATTCTCTTCAAATAGAGAAATTGGATAGAGAGAACTATCCAGCATGGTCAATGAGGATGGAAGCTCATCTAATGAGCAAAGACTTGATAGCTTACATTAGGAATAAGAAAAGCCTCAATTCAGAGATCCTAGTGTTCCAACTATGGAGGAATTATCATATTTGAAGAATTGGATAAAGAGAGATGCTCAAGCTAGGAGCATTACCTATATGGCAGTCAATGATTACTTGCTACCTAGCATTAGAGGTCTTGAAAGTGCAATTGAAATATGGAATGCTTTGGAGGAGCATTTCCAAAATACCACAAAGTCTAGGAAGGCATCCTTGTGGGCAGAATTTACCACATTCAAGAGGAAGGCCTCTCAATCCATCTTAGATTATGTAACCAGAATGGACATTGCAGATGCATTAGGAGATGTTGATGAAGACATTGAGGAGGATAAACTGGTAAGGCAAATCCTCACAGGTTTGAGACGCGATGACAAATTGAAGCCATTCATTTTGTCTACTGAATTATCACTTGATCATTTTACTCCTGACTTAAATCAGTTGCTAGGACATATGTTAACCTCTGAGCAGGATGTCAAAGGTGAAGGTGCCAAGAGTGCAGGTCATGCAATGTACTAAAAGGATAAGAAGAAAAGTAGCAAAGGGACGCAACAAGCAAATGAAGATGAAGGCACAACTAGTCAATCCAACTTCCTAAGAGGAAGAGGAGGTGGCAAAGGTAGAGGAAGAGGCAAGAAGAATAAAGATGGAGTCAAAGTTTGCTGGATTTGTGGTAAGACAAATCACTTAGCTAATGATTGTTGGCATAATAATCAGAGTAATGGTGGATATAATTAGAATTTTAATTCAAGAGGAAGAGGTGGGAGAAATCAAAGAGGTAACTTCAGAGGAAGAGGTAGTAGGGGTTACTTTGGAAGAAATGTACGTAGAGGATTCCAAAGTCAACAATACAATAATACCTACTACAATTATGCTTCAGATCAGAAGGAGGATTCAACATTGATAATGAATGCAACTTGTGAAAGGCAAAGTGAAGACCAAAGAGTCTTCTACATTGAGTCAGGGTGTAGCAATCACTTGAGTGGTAACATAGCATTGATGATTGATTTGGAAAATAAGGTATCTAATCATGTTGTTCAAACAGGTGACAATACAAAGCACAATGTGAAGTCAATTGGATCGGTGAAGGCCAACGATGGAAGTACTCTCTTGATTAAGGTCTTGTATGTTCCTACAATTCCTAAGAATCTGATAAGTGTAGGACAAATTGTTGAAAAAGGTTATGAAGTTAGATTCACTAATGAAGGAGTGTTTGTGGAAGACCCTAGCAATGGGTATAAACAAATTGTTTCAGGGAGGAAAGAAGGAAGATTGTTCACATTGAGGATTCAATTTAATCTTGGTCATGCCTTGTTCACTTATGGAGGACATAAGATCTCTGAGTTAGATCTTTGGCACAAGAGACTTGGACACTTCAATGAAAGAGGTATCAAAGATATGATTAACAATGGTTCAGTGCTTGGATTGCCTAATGTGTCAGGTCAACATATGACATACAGATGTGAGGCATGTCAATTAGGTAAGGCTCATAAGCAATCTTATTCCAAGCATGGTTTTATGTATTTAGAAAAGCTTGAGTTGGTACACACAAATGTGTGGGGACCATCAAAGGATTTCAGTATAAATGGTTCAAGGTACTATGTGATTTATGTTGATGATGATACCAGATGGATCAGTATCTATGTGATCAAAGATAAGTCAGAGGTATTCAATACATTCAAACATTATCATGTGTATGCAGAAAGAATTACAGGCCATAAATTGAAGAGACTAAGGTCAGATGGAGGGGGATAGTATTTTTCCAATGAGTACAGTGATTACTTGTGGAATGCAGGTATAAAAAGCGAAATCACTTGCAGGTACTCTCCTCAACAAAATGGTGTAGCAGAGAGAAGAAATAGAACTCTTGTTGAGTTTGCAAGGTCAATGATGAAGGAGAAAAATTGCCCTAATTACTTGTGGGCTGAGGCTGTAAATATAGCTACTTATTTGGTCAATAGGCTACCATGTAAAGCTTTGCAGGGTATGACACTATATGAGGCATGGTGGGGTAAGAGACCTACCTTGGATCATTGCAAAGTATTTGGATGTTTGGCATATGCATATGTGCCATCACAATTAAGACACAAGTTAGAACCTAAAGCTAAAAAGTACGTATTCATTGGTTATGATGATAAGCAGATGGGATATAGGTTGTGGAGTCCATCCACAAAACAATTTCTAGTGTCAAAAGATGTTACATTTGATGAGCAAGGTACTTGGTATGCAGGTACACTCAATATTAATACAGGTGATGAAGAAGTAGTGAGTCAAAAGAAAGGTAAATCAAAGGTTCAGATATTTGATGAAGAGGGGAATAATGAAGTGCAGGTTGAAGTTGAAGAAATGCCAAGATTTGATCGTGAGTGTGAAGAACCAGAAACCTCAAGCAGTGGAGAACTCAGAAGGTCATCAAGTCACAAGTGGCAACCTACAAGGTATAGCTATGACACTTCTTTTTTGGCTACCAAAGATTATGCTTACATGATAAAGGCAGATGAAGACCCTTCTACATATGAAGAGGCAAAAGGTAAGGAAAATTGGGAGAAAGCTATGCAGGAAGAATATGATGCATTAATGGAGAATCAGACATGGATTTGGTTCCTAAACCAAATAGTCAGAAGATCATTGGATGCAAATGGGTCTACAAGACAAAGAGGTTTGCAGATGGAAGTGTGTCTAGGTATAAAGCTAGACTTGTTGTGAAAGGGTTTGCTCAAACATATGGTATTGATTATGATGAGACCTATAGTGCTGTGGCAAAGATGATAACCATTAAGACACTCATAGCCATTGCTGCATGTAAAGGTTGGAAATTATGTCAGTTAGATGTGAAGAATGCTTTTTTAAATGGTTACATTTTAGATGATGTTTTCATGGAGCAACCTCAAGGATTTAGAGATGGAAGGTATCGAGATCATGTATGTAAGCTCAAGAGAGCTTTGTATTGTTTGAAGCAAGCCCCAAGGGCATGGAATTATAGACTTGTGAAGTTCTTGAAAGAACTTGGATTTCAAGTATCTAAGGTAGATAGTAGCTTGCTTGTTAAAGCAAGTGATGATGGGTTTATTTACATGTGCATATATGTTGATGATATAATTCTTACAGGTACAGATGAGAAAGGCATTCAACGCCTAAAGAAGCAAATGGAGAAAGAGTTCAGAATCAGTGACTTGGGAGACTTGTCATATTTCTTGGGCATGGAGATTTCATACACTCAACATGGAGTGTATGTGACTCAAGAAAGTTATTTGAGAAACTTTTTAATCAAGTTTAAAATGAATGATTGCATGGTAGCACCTACTCCAATGGAAGTGAATCACAAATTGAGCAGATATGGTGAAGAAGAATTCAAGGATATGAAGCTATATCAGAGTTTGGTTGGTAGTCTTATCTATGCTACGTTAACTAGGCCTTACTTATCATATGCAGTTGGAGTTTTCTTCAATTCATGCATTGTCCTAGGAAAGAACATTGGATTGCAGGTCAAAGAGTGTTGAGGTACATTAAGGGTACACTCAAAGAGGGTTTGTGTTATGGTTTTACATCAGATACAAACATCAAAATATATATTGATGTAGATTGGGCAGGTAATCCTGATGATAGAAGATCAACATATGGATACTTGTGTTATGTGGGAGATAAGTTAATCTCTTGGTGTTCAAAGAAGCAACATACAGTTGATTTGTCATCTACAGAAGCAGAGTACAAAGGTATGGTTGAAGCTGCAAAGGAAGTGATATGGCTTAAGACTCTCATGAAGAGTTTTGACACCATACAGAGTACACCTATCATTTATGGAGATAACATGAGTTCATTGTATTTAGCTGCTAATCCTGTGTTTCATGCAAGGACTAAACACATTGAGATTTAGTATCACTTTCTGAGAGAGAAGGTGATGCATAAAGAGATTGAACTCATACATACTTCAACAAAAGATCAGATAGCTGATATGCTTACCAAAAGCTTGGATGGACCAAAGCTACAGAGATTCAAAGATATGGCAGGCATAAAGAAGATAGAGAAAACCTCAACTGATGATTGAAGGGGAGCTGTTGGTGCAGGACAATCACCAATTGATGTTTGATATGGAAATGAAGTCAAGGATTTGAGAATAGAACAAGTTTTGAAGCATGAAGGAAGGATATATTCAGAATTTGGAAGATGTGTACACATATGTACATTATGTCAGAGATAGTTCACTTATATCTTTGAGTAGTCATAAGCTTGTAATATTTTGCTTATATATACTATGGAAAAATGTCGGGCTAAGTGTGAGAGAGCATGAGAATAGAGTAATCAGAAGTTTTATATGTCATTAGACATCTTAGAAGTGAGTCAAGTCTCTCTCATCACTCAGTTGTAATTTTTCTCAGAAATGAAGAAAATGTTGCGCCCGATATTTTTGAGTTTTCTCCTGTGTTAGGTATTTTGTGAAATGCTTTTGTACAAGTCTAAGACTATAGGTAATCGACCTGTGTACAAAGTTTTAGCTTCGAATTGTGATGAGGCTGAGAGAATTAAATATAGGAACATTTGCATACATTAATGAGAAGAAGTGAAGTTACAGGAGGTGCAAAATTTGATAC
>MU260304.1:217500-220000 GCA_020310875.1 Ceratopteris richardii
CAATTTATGCCTCAATTGAGATGGCACATATGCATATGCCAAACATCCAAATAATCTGCAATGATCCAAGGTAGGTCTCTTACCCCACCAAGCTTCATATGGTGTCATACCCTGCAAAGCTTTACAAGGCAATCTATTAACCAAATATGTGGCTGTGTTTACAGCCTCAGCCCATAAATAATTTGGGCAATTCTTCTCTTTCATCATGGATCTTGCAAACTCAACAAGAGTTCTATTTCTTCTCTCTGCTACTCCATTTTGTTGAGGAGAGTACCTGCAAGTAACCTCTCTCTTTATACCTGCATTCGACAAGTAATCACTAAACTCATTAGAGAAATACTCTCCCCCTCCATCTGACCTTAACCTCTTTAATTTTTGACATGTAATTCTTTCTGCATATGCATGATAGTGTTTAAATGTATTAAACACTTCTGACTTGTCTTTGATCACATAGATTGTAATCCATCTGGTAGCATCATCAACATATATGACATAATATCTTGAACCATTTATACTAAAGTCCTTTGAAGGACCCCACACATCTGTATGTACCAATTCAAGTCTTTCTGAATACATAAAACCATGCTTATTGTATGATTGCTTATGAGCCTTACCTAACTGACATGCTTCACATCTGTATGTCATGTGTTGACCTGCAACATTAGGCAGTCCAAGCACTGAACCATTGTTAACCAGTTCCTTGATACCTCTTTCATTAAAATGTCCAAGTCTTTTATGCCAAAGATCCAATTCAGATACTTTCTACTCTCCATATGTGAACATAGCATGTCCAACATTTCCTTGTACCTTTAATGTGAAGAGCCTTCCTTCCTTCTTCCCTATAACAATCTCTTTATACCCTTGACTAAGGTCTTCAACATAAACTCCATCATTAGTGAACCTTACCTCATATCCTTTTTCCACAATTTGACCTACACTGATCAAATTCTTTGGAATTGTAGGAACATACAGAACCTTAATCAAGAGAGTGCTTCTATCTCTTTGGCTTTGACTGAACCAATTGACTTTACCTTGTGCTTTGTATTATCACCTGTTTGAACTGTGTGATTAATTGCCTTATGATCTAGATCAGTCATTAAAGCAATGTTTCCACTCATATGATTACTACATCCTGACTCAATATAAAACACTCTCATGTCCTCATGTGAGGCTTCACATGTTGCATTCATAATAAGAGTCGAATCTTCTTTCTGATCTGATGCATAATTGTAGTAGGTGTTATTATAGGATTGACTTTGGAAGTTTCTTCCTCCACCTCTTCCAAAAGAATTCCTACCACCTCTACCTCTGAAGTTTCCTCTCTGAAATCTACCACCTCTTCCTCTTTGATTAAAGTTCTGACTAAAATTACCATTGCTTTGATTATTATGCCAACAATCATGAGATAGATGATTGGACTTACCACATATCCAACAATCTCTGACATTATCTTTGTTATTTCTGCCTCTTCCTCTACTTCTACCATTTCCTCTTCCTCTTAGGAAGTTCGCTTGACTTGGAGTACCTTCATCTTCAACTGATTGTTGTTTTCCTTTGTTAGCTTTCTTCTTGTCTTTAGAATACATTGCATGACCTACACTCTTATCAACATCTCCTTTGATATCATTCTCAAAAGTTAGCATATGTCCTAACAATTGATTCAAATCAGGAGTGAAATGATCTAATGAAAGTTCTGTAGACAAAATAAAAGGCTTCCACTTCTCATCTCTTCTTAGCCCTGTGGGAATTTTTCTTACCAATTTGTCTTCTTCAATATCTTCATCCACTGCACCTAAAGAATCTGCAATGTCCTTCATCTTTGTCACATAATCAGATATTGATTGTGAAGCCTTCTTCTTGAAAGTAGTAAACTCTGCCCATAATGAAGCTTTCCTTGATTTGGTTGTGTTCTGAAAATGCTCTTCCAAAGCATTCCAAATATCACTTGCACTTTCAAGTCCTCTGATATGAGGAAGCAAATAATCATTAACTGCCATGTAGATTATGCTCCTTGCTTGAGCATCCTTCTTCATCCAAATCTTTATATCTGCAAGCTCCTCCCTAGTTGGAACACTAGGATCTCTGAATCCTGGCTTTTCTTCCTCTCCTGTGATGTATCCCATCAGATCTTTGCTCATAAGATGAGCTACCATTCTCATTGACCAAGCTGGATAGTTCTCTCTATCCAACTTCTCAATTTGGAGACTATCTCCCATCCTTGCTTCACTTGTAGTCTCAAATCTTTAGTCCTTATAAAGAATGAATGTACCTTGGCTTCGAATGTTGCTCCTTCTGATCCTTTTGATAACCTTTATGTGTCTTCCTTCAATCTTTCTTCACACTTTCTTCTTTTGAACCTTCGAGATGTAAAGTTTGTGTTTCTGTAGCAGTCGGAGTCTACCTTTCCTCAATTTTGATACAACCTAATTTGATACCACTGATGGAGAGTGTAAATCTCCAAAAGAACAAGCTATCGTTGATGTTAGACCACCTCTATATC
>MU260304.1:225000-230000 GCA_020310875.1 Ceratopteris richardii
TAACTTAGATTTTGAATGCTCACGCATCCAAAACTTTACACTATGCACTGAGATCTAAGCAAAACATTGACACAGAAAAGTGTGCGACTATGAGAAGTCTGTCTGCAGATTCTACATACAAATGTTCCTATTGATCATTCTCACAGTAGGAAAGGAATTAGATCATAAAATTCTGAACATAGCTTTATTAGCTTCCAAATTAGATGTGTACAAAAGGATTTCTGATCCACATGATCAGACTGACAGAAATCATAGAAAGACCCGATGCTAACTCGTGAAGATAACTCTCTACACATCTATTTCTTAGACACTTGTCATCTATTGACTCTCTCATGTATTTCTCTACATCATTGACTTATATACATATGATTCTAGACTTATCCCGTGTCTATTACATTACTCCTTATCATCTTAAGGATTATCTCTACTCAGATTACAAGAATTTCCACCTGTAATGTACATATGTATACAATCTACATTTCTGAAATTTCTTCTCTTTCTCAAGTGACTTATTTCACTTCAATCTGACCATAGACTTTCTTCAAGCCCTTTGTAATCACCAATCTGTGATTGGTTTGTTCCAACAGCTCCCCCTCAATCAGTAATTGTGATTATTCCATTCTTCTTCACTCGTGCCATCTCTTTGAATCTCTGTAGCTTAGGTCCATCCAAGCTTTTTGTCATCATATGTGCAACTTGTTCTTTTGTTGGAGTATAGATCACTTCAATCTCTTTATCAAGTACCTTTTCCCTCAAGAAATAATACTGAATCTCTATATGCTTAGTCCTGGCATGAAAAACAGGGTTAGCTGCCAAATACAAAGAACTCATATTATCTCCAAAAATAATTGGAGTACTCTGATCAGTTCTAAAACTCTTCAACAAGGTCTTTAACCATATCGCTTCTTTTGCAGCTTCTACCATTCCTTTATACTCAGCTTCTGTGGATGACAAAGCAACTGTATGTTGCTTCTTTGAGCACCAAGAAACTAACTTATCTCCAATATAACAGAGATACCCATGAGTAGACCTTCTATCATCTGAATCATGAATTGTGATAACACACCTACTGCATATGATAAATCTGGCCTTGTCAAGGTAGCATAGATTAAACTACCTACCAAACTCTGATATTTCTTCATGTCATTAAATTCTTCACCTCCATACCTGCTCAACTTATGATTTACCTCCAATGGTGTGCTTGAAGGCTTGCAATCCTCCATATTAAACTTGACCAGAAGATTCTTCAAGTACCTCTCTTGTGTAACATATACTCCATGTTGAGTATACACAATCTGCATTCCTAAGAAATAAGATAAGCTTCCCAAATCACTTATCTTAAACTCCTTCTCTATTTGTTTCTTGAGTTCATTGATTCCTTGAGCATCTGTACCTGTAACAATAATATCATCAACATAAATACACAAGTATATGTATCCATTTTCACTTGCCTTCACTAGCAAGCTACTATCTGCCTTTGATGCTTGAAATCCACAATCATTCAAGAACTTGACAAGCCTGTAATTCCATGCTCTTGGAGCCTGCTTCAACCCATACAAAGCTCTCTTGAGCTTACACACATAATCTGATCCAATTGAATCCATGAAACCTTCTGGTTGCTCCATGTACACCATCTGCAATGTATCCATTCAAAAATGCATTCTTCACATCTAATTGTGATAACTTCCATCCTTTACAAGCTGTAATAGCAATCGATGATCTAATTGTAGACATCTTAGCAACACGACTAAAGGTTTCATCATAATCTACCCCATAAGTTTGGGCATAAACTTTGACCACAAGTCTAGCATTGTATCTAGACACCTTACCATCTGCAAATCGTTTTTTTTATACACCCACTTACATCCAATGACTTTCTGATTCTTTGGTCTTGGCACCAATTCCCATGTTTCATTTTCAAGTAGAGCATCATACTCTTCTTGCATTGCCTTCTCCCAATTTTGTTTACCTTTAGCTTCTTCATATGTAATTGGATCCTCTTTTGTCTTCACAATATAAGCATAATCTTTGGTTGTTAAAAAAGATGTGTCATAGCTATACCTGATAGGCTCTTTCCTTTCCCTTGAGGATCTTCTGACCTCAGCACTTCTTGAAGTTTCAGCCATATTTGATTCTGGATCAAATCTTGGCCCATCTTCAACATTATCCTGCAATTTACTTTTGCAATCAACATCATCAATATCTTCTTCATACACATTTACTTTTGCCTTCCCTTTCCTTTGTATTTCTTTGTCATGTGCATAATCATTTATTGACCCTGTATACCATGTGCTTTGCTCATCAAATGTAACATCTTTGGTAACAAGAAATTGCTTTGTAGATGGACTCCACAACCTGTAACCCATCTGTCTATCATCATACCCAATAAACACAGACTTGTCTGCTTTGGGTTCTAACTTATGTCTCAATTGTGAAGGAACATAAGCATATGCTAAACACTTACAATGATCAAGAGTAGGTTTCTTACCCCACCATGCTTCATAAGGAGTTCTTCCATCCAAAGCTTTACAAGGTAACCTATTCACAAGGTACGTTGCAGTGTTGGTAGCTTCTGCCCATAAGTAATTAAGACAATTCTTTTCCTTCATCATTGCTCTTGCAAATTCTACAAGAGTTCTATTTCTTCTTTCTGCAACTCCATTCTGTTGAGGAGAGTACCTGCAAGTTACTTCTCTCTTTATACCTGCATTCCACAAATAATCATCAAACTCTTTAGAGAAATACTCTCCCCCACCATCTGATCTCAACCTCTTAAGCTTTTGTCCTGTAATCCTTTCTGCATAAGCATGGTAATGTTTAAATGTCTTGAAGACTTTTGATTTATCCTTGATTACATATAAAGTAATCCATCTGGTTGCATCATGAACAAACAACACATAATATCTGGATCCATTTATGCTATAGTCCCTTGAAGGACCCCATACATCTGTATGGACCAATTCAAGTATATTTAAATACTTGTACCCTGATTTGTTGTAAGAACTTTTGTGTGCTTTACCTAATTGACAAGCTTCATACTTGTACACCATATGTTGCCCTTCAACATTTGGCAAACCAAGCACCACCTGATTCTTTGACATTTCCTTTATAGCTCTCTCATTGAAATGACCTAGCCTTTTATGCCATAGGTCTAACTCAGACATCTTTTGGTTTCCATAGGTAAATAATGCATGTCCCACATTACCTTGGACCTTGAGAGTAAACAATCTTCCTTCCTTTTTACCTGCAATGATGTTTCTATATCCCTGATTTGGATCTTGCACATAGAAACCATCATTTGTGAATCTGACTTCAGATCCTTTCTCCACAATTTGCCCTACACTTATCAAATTTTTAGGAATAGTAGGAACATAAAGTACCTTGCTCAAAAGTGTACTTCCACTTTCTGTCTTCACTGATCCAATGGTCTCCACTTTATGTTTGGTATTGTCACCTGTTTGAAGTGTATGTCCATTCACCTTTGCTTCCATATCAGTCATCAAGGATATATTGCCACTCAGATGATTGCTACATCCTGAGTCAATATAAAACACCCTGTGATCTTCTCCTACTGATTCATGAGTTGCATTCAAAATAAGAGTCATATCATCCTTCTGATCTGATGCATAGTTATAATAATTGTTGTTGTAGGACTGAGGTTGAAAGCTTCTTCCACCTCCTCTAGCATATGATGTCCTACCACCTCTTCCTCTCAAGTTACCTCTTTGGTTTCTGCCTCCTTTACCTCTTTGATTAAAATTTTGATTATTGCTTCCACCATTTTGATTGTTATACCAACAATCATTTTCCAAATGATTGGTTCTACCACAAATCCGACAAGCTTTAGTATTATCTTTGTTCTTACCTCCTCTTCCTTTACCTCTGAAATTCATTTTTCCTTTTGTAAAGTTAGCTTGACTTGAAGATCCTTCATCCTCAGTTGACTGCTTCCCTTTGCCATTCTTTTTCTTGCCCTCGGAGTACATGGCTTGAATTGCACTCCTATCATTGTCTCCCTTAATGTCCTGCTCAAAAGTTAGCATATGTCCTAACAATTGATTAAGATCAGGAGTAAAATGATCAAGTGACAATTCTATGGACAATATGAAAGGCTTCCACTTCTCATCTCCTCTCAGACCTGTAAGTATTTGCCTTACCAACTTATCCTCTTCAATGTCTTCATCTACTGCTCCCAAGCTATCTGCAATATCCTTCATCCTTGCCACATAATCAGAAATTGATTGTGAACTCTTCTTCTTGAAATTTGTAAATTCAGCCCATAGTGAGGACTTCCTTGACTTGGTTGTGTTTTGGAAATGCTCTTCCAAAGCATTCCAAACATCTGTTGCACTTTCCAATCCTCTAATGTGAGGTAGAAGATAATCATTTACAGCCATGTAAATGATGCTCCTAGCTTGAGCATCCTTTCTCATCCAGATCTTCAAATCTGCAAGCTCTTCCCTAGTTGTTATACTAGGATCTGCAAATTTAGGCTTTTCTTCTTCTCCTGTAATGAATGCCATCAAATCTTTGCTCATAAGGTGTGCCTCCATCCTCATAGACCAAGCTGGATAGTTCTCCCTATCTAGCTTATCAATCTGCAAGCTTTCTCCCATCTTTGATCTTCTGTGTCTGCAATTACTATGGTTTATGAAGATAGAGTGTACCTTTGATATAAAGCTTTAGTCCTTCTTGATCTTTCGAACTCGTGCTTTGTACTTCTGTAGGTTATCTTCAAGAATTTATCCTTGTCCACCTTCGATTAGAAAGAACTTCAATATCTGCAGCAGTCGGGACTTCCAATGCCTTTACTTCACTTGTATTGCACCTTCTGCTCTGATACCACTGTTGGAGATCTCTTAACCTCCAAAGATCTGATCTATACTGACCTAAGAACACTTCTATATCAGTTATAGACCAAACTTTACACAAATATTGTTTTTCTTTATCAAAAGTTTCATTAACACATCTATTTCTTAGACACTTGTCATCTATTGACT
>MU260305.1:7500-165000 GCA_020310875.1 Ceratopteris richardii
ACTATAATCTATTACCTATTAGTATACTACACATGTGCATGGTCACTGATGCATGTAATTACTAATTACCAATTATGTTATATCATACATGTATGTGCATTGACATTGTAATTTGTAAATTGCATATATATATATATATATATATATATATATATATATATATATATATATATATATATATATATATATATATATATATATATATATATATATATATATATATATGCCGTTTCGCGTTTCCCCGTTTCTCTCGGAGGTCGAAACTCCGTTTCTGCCGTTTTCGTAGCGTTTCCGTTTCTCCGTTTCCGAAACTCCTGACAACTATGGTGCCGATTTGAGGATGCTTCAGAGGACTTAATGCATGGAAGGAGGTCCTTTTAGAGAATAGGAGGTAGAGCAAGGATTGGATCAAGTGCCAAATAAAGACCATGAAGAAGCAGAAGCCATTGATTGTGTTGTAGAAAATGAGACTCTCCACTTGGATTCTTCATAATCAATTACATCTATGTTGTAGTCTTTATATTTTTAGATTTTACTTTCGAAAATCTACATTCGTTCTTATTATTGATGGATGATATGATGTAACATTTTTTTCCCATGATAATGCGATACCATATATGTCGGATGATGATTGACTCTTAAGTATTAGCTCTTTTTATGTATATGAAATTTTGATGTGGTGATGATGTAGAATCTTTTTTTTGACATGATGAGATATATACGAGGTGTCACTTGTCACTTTTACAATCGGCTCCGAATTTCAATGTGCTTCATACATGTTTCTACTTAAAAAACACCTTCTTTCTATAGTTTTGTTGTTATTGGTCATTTCATATTTTAACACATTCATTGTACATGACTGAGTCTTGGGGACACCCTAAACTTCATCCTCGTCCCAAGGACACCGCCGTTCTTGGGACACATCCTTGTCCCTTGGTGAGATTGGGAGCAACCTATAGAAGGCATCTAGTAGAACTGAAAGATTTATTTTAACATGTACATGTTCCTATTAAGATTTAATCTCCCCAAATAATCTATGGTTGGTTTTTGAGTGAATGTGAAAAATGGGTAAATAACAATGCAAGTACTTTTCATGTAGGTTTGAAAGAGGAGAGTTTATAGTAGTTTCAAATGGGGCATCAAGCAACTTCATAGATGGTGGATAGTGAGAACTAAGAGTATATGGAGCAAGTAGTCTCAACATGAAGTATTTCTTTTGAGAGTTGTATTGGTGTATATAATAAGCAAAGTATTTTTGGAGAATCTTGACCCAACTCACATGATATTTTGTTGGGTGAGATGCAATAGTTGGAGCAATCACGGGGCATTTTTTTTTTCTTGGAATTGTGATTACATTAAAGAAGACTGACAAGATGCGTGTATCATCTAAAACGAATGGATCCCATATTTAAACAAGCTCAAAATCACCTTGACCTCTTTGAAACATTATGACAAAGCAACTATTTGGATATTTGCCACTTGAGAACCTTGTTTCTATGGTTTATTTAGTGATTTTGTAGTGCTGCTCTATTTTGTGGATGGCAAATACTCTTGTTTGGATATTTGCCACTTGAGAACCTTGTTTCTATGGTTTATTTAGTGATTTTGTAGTGCTTCTCTATTTTGTACTCTTCTTTAAAAAATTATGAGAACTTATATCATAAATCATGCTTAACACCTAGGTATTAAAGCGGGACCATGTACACTACCTTTTGGAAATAATTCTTTGGTCTTATCAACCTCATAGACCTTATTATATACATTATTTAATGAAGCTTTGTAGATTATGATCCTTGTAAAACTTTTTGAATAAAGGCGAGTTATTTTCTCCTTGAGAAAATTATGTATGTATGTACGGAAGTATGTGTGTTCATACGGTATGTATGTATGTATGTATGCATGTATATATGACATATATATGTATGTGTATGTATGTACATGCATGCATACTTATTTGCCTATGGATAAATTTATATATGGATTGTATGTATGTTTTTATTAATGCAGGTACATACGAAGTATGCGCATGCATTGTATCTATGTAGGTATGATTGTATGTATGTTTTTTCCATTGGATTAAGAGATTGTACTAAACAAGATCGTATGGAATTGATAAAAAAAACAAAATGTATATTTTTCAAGAAATGGCATTTCATGTCATTCTCATTCCATACTTTGATCCCATGTTTGATCTTGGACCAAATCACATTGCATGCTTGTTTTATTTTCCATATTGTTATGCCATAAATGGTTTGCATGATATTAGTGTTAGTTGCAACTTGCCGTACCATTGAAGCGCTCCTACCCTAGGATAGACATAATTTCATGAGACTATTTCAAGGGTGCAAAAGTGTGAGGTAGAAAATTGGCAAGGGGGAAGGGTGTGAAAATGGAGGACTTGAACTTTGAATAGGGCTAGGGGAAGGGAAAGTGGAGAGGAAAAGGGTGGGGAGGAGAAGGGGAAGGAAAATGGAGAGGGAATGGATGGGGACTCAAGAGGAGAAGAGAGGGAAAGAATAAGGAGGGCAAAGGGGAAAAATGATGGGCTAGGTGATTTAAAAGGGATAAGGAAATGGAGAGAGGGATATTGAATCACAAAAAGGGGAAGGGAATGGTGGTGGGCAATTGGAGAGAGGTTGGAGGGAGCGGAAGAGAGTCTAATGAGATTTATGTTTTCATTGTAGTCATTTTCAAATACCATCGAAGAAGGCGCTAAGCAATTCCTCAACAGGATGAAAGGTGATACTTCTCATCTACATTGAATACACATTAATGATGATTACTATACTTTATTGATTAGTAGATCTTTTTTTTACTTCCTTTAGTTGTGTGGTTAAATGGAGGAATTTGGTGTCCATATCTAGTTTTGTTTATTTCATACTCTTTTATCTTTGCACTAATTGAGCTCTTTGATTACATTCCATGATTCATATTGTGGATAAGAGTTGTTCGTGTGTGTGGAAAGTTTTAATATTGCTATTGTTATAATGTTTCTTTTGTAAGGTAGTATTTTTCATGTGATTTGATGTTCATCCATTGTGAAGAGCCATTAAGTGAAGTATTCTTTCATGCTATAAACTTTAAGTTCTTAGGTTTCTTCCCCACAAGTATTATAACCTATAGCTGATCAGATCACATTCATGATGTGATCAACTTGTTTACATGGATAAACCTTCTAAAAGAACATAATTGTTACGTTATATATGCGAGCTTCCTAAACAAAGGCAAGTCTCAAGGATGCTCCCTTGAAAGCTCATAATTAAACATTTCTTCGTCATCTATAGGCAACATAATAGTGTAATAACTTTGTTTTTCAAGTAGGAATCCTTTAATGAAACTCTCTGTCTATTATGTGGCTTGCTAGAGGGTGCTAGTTTGCCTATGCATTTAGTGGTGGATTTTGAAGAGACCATGTAGCTCTAATATTGTTCCTTTCGAACATTTTACCAACATTATCAAACCTTGTGTTGTACCAGATATAAGGATTGCACAAAAATTACTAGCATATGAAGGCCCAAAACATGGCACAAAGAAGGCATGGTAAATACAATATTCTTATTTTGATTAAAAATAACATAAATCCAAGGTGAAAAATTTGCTCAATATATACATATTACATCCATATAGCCAAGGTAGATTCGGTACGTCGAATTTTTAAATTTTAAGGTGCGTTCGGTGAGGTTCGTAGCGGTGCAAATCTGAGATTCGGTGCGTCGTTACATGCTGATTATTTTTGCGTTCGAACTTTTTGCTTTTGGCCGATTGCAGCCCTAGCTTAGAGCTTACGAGCGAGAGACTGTATTGCCAATTAGCCTCAGCCAAGAGCTTATCCTTGGACCTTCTTGAACCTCAACCTTCTTGCCTCACCCTTCTTGCCTCAAGGCTCATAGCTTTCAGCTTTAGCGTCCCTCAGCAAGCCCGTGTTCAGTCTCAGTCTCAGCCCTCCCCGAGTTTGCACTTCAAACTTCGAAGTCGGACACAGGTGACACACCCGAGATTGATCATATATATATATATATATATATATATATATATATATATATATATATATATATATATATATATATATATATATATATATATATATATAGATAGATAGATAGATAGATAGATAGATAGATAGATATATATATATATATATATAGATAGATAGATAGATAGATAGATAGATAGATAGATAGAGAGAGAGAGAGAGAGAGAGAGAGAGAGAGAGAGAGAGAGAGAGAGAGAGAGAGAGAGAGAGAGAGAGAGAGAGAGAGAGAGAGAGAGAGAGAGAGAGAGAGAGAGAGAGAGAGAGAGAGAGAGAGAGAGAGAGAGAGAGAGAGAGAGAGAGAGAGAGTGTTTTTACGTCTATTAGGAGGCCGAACTCGGCCTATGAGACAAATCGATGTACATGGGTCTATCTTCTATCTATCAGAGAAGATAAAAGTGCTGAAAAAGAAACTGGTAAAGCTGAAACATATCTCCGTGGTATGCATGTGGAGATACCCATGAAAGTGGGGGGGGGGGGGGGGGGGGGGGGTGGAGTGCGATATCTACGATAATCTATATGCAAAAGGGTAGTACAAGAAGCATGAGAATGCATATGAAACGACTAACTAGCTCCATCCTGTGCTAGTGGGCGGGTGTAAGATGTGATACATAGGTGGAGGTGGAGTCAGGGCCATCTTGATGGCTCAGCGGGATCAGCCATCATCTGGAATCGTCTCTCCTCCATGGCGCGATGGTGACGAGCCTGGATCGAGCAATCTGATGTCGGTGAAGTCTCGGGGCCCGATATCCTCTAGCACGGGGTCGTCTCCTAGCTCGAGAAGTCTGAGCCTGCCGAAGAGTCACCCCTCTCGGTGTGTGGGATGAGGGGGGAGGGCTGCAACACGTCGTGGAATAAAGAACTCAGTGAGTTGACTCTGTCTCCCTCTTGTATGGGCTTCTACAGTAGGCTGGAGTAGGGAATCTCTGTGGCTCTGTATCTCTAGTAGGAATCGCCCGAGCTGTCGCTGGTCTCTAGAGTCCATGATCTCTCGGAGGGTGGGCTGCCCTATAAATAGAGTCTCGTATCTTCTTCTGATGCCATCATATGCGCTACATCTGCATACAAAGTGCTCCTCATCCTCCATCTCTACTCTGCAAACCCTGCATATCGGCTCCTCTCTGGGAATGTCTACGGCTCTGCCAGTCTCAATCTCTAGTCTATGTGATGAGACTCTCAACTGGCCAATCGCTACTCTTGAGCTATGAGGCATGTAAATATCCATGTAACGTGGCCGCGGGATGAAACCGTCCGCTAGTATGTCTAAGAACTGGTCTCGATAGTGCAATAGTCTCAATCCCATGTGTGGTGTGTGCCATGTCTGACTAATGTAGAGCTGCCAGAGATCCTGTCTGAGCACAACATTCCTCTCATGACGAGAGAGGTGGATGTGAGGTGAGTCTGGGTCATACTGAAAAGGCGGAAATCTGTCCATATCAAGCCCATGACTATCAAACCAGACTCTAACCTGAGTGTACCAAGCTCTCTCATATCCTGACTCTGATATCTGTATAGAGGCCTCAAAAGCTCTGCGTGTGATGCGTGTGAGTCTGTCTGTAGGGAGCTCCCTCATCCTCTGAATAAAGCAGATAGTCTGGAATAGTGCATCTACTACCATGGGTGGTGCAGCTAGCTCTGCCCTGATAATGTCATGTGGTACCGACTGTTTCCTGCGAAATAGTCGCGAGATCATACGCACCTGGGGCCTTTCGATCGCACTCCACTAGGTGACTGTGAGGCCTGGGGCCCAAACTGTCGAAGCATACATCATAGCTGGCCTGACTAGTGTCCATCCCTTTATGCGGGGCTCCTGGAAGTGTGCCTGGTGACATCTCCGCTCTAACATGGCTAAAGCTGCATATCCTCGTGTGAATCTGGTGGCTGCCTGTCTCATGTTGAAGGGGCCAGGTAAGCTCGTGAATGTGACTCGGAGGTAGACATAGGAAGTGACCACCTCAATCTGCCCACCGCCGGCTGTGAATCCTGCACCATTCCTCACCATGGGGGAGGTGTGGAAGATCATGACCTTGGTCTTGCCAAGGTTTACTGTCAAGCCCCTCTGTGTACAAACCTTATATGGCATCCAAGTGGCGCTGCAATCCCTTGGGTCACTCTGAAATCAAGACAATGTCATCAGCATATATGTGGACATGTGTACCTGCGAGGTCTGCACCCTCTCCTCTAGCTCGGAGAATGTAGTCCTCAATCTCATCGATGTAGAGACCAAATAGAGTGGGAGAGAGCGGGCAGCCTTGCTTAACACCGATGGTGCTAGCAATGGCCTCAGACATACCTCCTGGACACTGTACTCTCCCAGTCACCTGCTCATAGAGTGCATAGATGGCCCAAATCATCCCTGATGGTACTCCCAAGCTCTGAAGGCATTGGAAGAGCCTCTCTCGTGGCACTGTATCAAAAGCTTTGCGAAAGTCCACAAAGCAGCAATATAGTCTCTTCTTTCGCACCCTTGCCCCGTCAATGAGGCAGCGCAAAATGAAGATGTGATCAATAGTAGAGAAAGCTCGCCGAAAACCTGCCTGGCCTTGTGCTCGTAGGCCCTCAGTCTCTGCATATGAGCTGAGCTCCGCCTCAAGTATGGCACCGTATAGTTTGGCCATGGTGTGGCCAATCATGATGGTCTTGTAATTCCCTTGGTCCAGGGTGTCGCCAGATTTGTGGATAGGCACAATGGTGTGCCTAGTCCACTCCTCTAGGAAGCTCTCCCCTATAGCCTGGTTGAAGACATGTGCAATCAACGGGGCTATAGTGGAGGCTGCATATATGAGATGCTCGCTCTTCAATCCCGTATGGTCTGTCGAACGTCCATGTCGCAGTCGTCTTATGGCCCTTTCAACCATCTTTGCTGTGAAGAGAGAAGAACTAGTAGGGAGAGGCTCAAGTGGCTGGGGAATGGGAGGCTTCCCAGGCACCTCATATAATCTCTCAGCATAATCATGCCATGTGTGTAGGTTCCCAATAGGTATGGTCGGGCGTGGCTCTCGTAGGGTACGCCATGCTGCAGCACTGTCCATACTCATAAAGAGAGGTGTAGCTCAAGCACATGTGCCTCCTCAAAGGCTCGCCTCTTCCGACGTGTGAGAGTCTTCATCCGTCCCTTGGCCTGTCTCTCTGTGATCTCTCCCAATGCTCGCTGAGCTCGTAGTCTGCGGTAAATCTCTCTGCATTCCTGATCATACCAACGATGTTGTGGCATAGTCCCTGGAGGAGGTGTGTGACCAGAATGGATGGTGTGTGGGAAGGAGCTGATGGCTGATGTCTGAAGAACTGATGCTATCTGTGAGGTGAGTAGGGATAGTGGAGTGTCAGGGTGAAGGAAGAGAAGACCCTTCTCGACTTGTGGTGCATATATGTGAGCTAGCTCGTGTGTGAAGTGGATGGTGGTGTGTGGGATGCGTGCTGCGGGTGAGAGAGAGAGAGAGAGAGAGAGAGAGAGAGAGAGAGAGAGAGAGAGAGAGAGAGAGAGAGAGAGAGAGAGAGAGAGAGAGAGAGAGAGAGAGAGAGAGAGAGAGAGAGAGAGAGAGAGAGAGAGAGAGAGAGAGAGAGAGAGAGAGAGAGAGAGAGAGAGAGAGAGAGAGAGAGAGAGAGAGTTTTTACGTCTATTAGGAGGCCAAACTCGGCTATGAGACAAATCGATGTACATGGGTGTATCTTCTGTCAATCAGAAAAGATAAAAGTGTTGAAAAAAACTGGTAAAGCTGATACAGATCTCCGTAGTATGCATGTGGAGATACCCATGAAAGTGGAGGTGTATGGAGTGCGATATCTATGATAGTCTATATGCAAAAGGGTAGTACAACAAGCATGAGAATGCATCTGAAATGACTAACTAACTCCATCGTGTGCGAGTGGGCGGGTGTAAGATGTGATACATAGGTGGAGGTGGAGTCAGGGCCACCTTGATGGCTACAGCGGGATCAGCCATCATCTGGGATCATCTCTCCTCCATGGTGTGATGGTGACGAGCCTGGATCTCCGCAATCTGGTGTTGGTGAAGTCTCGGGGCCCGATATCCTATAGCACGAGGTCTTCTCCTAGCTCGAGAAGTCTGAGCTTGCTAAAGAGCTCCTGTATGGGCTGCTACAGTAGGCTGGAGTAGGGAATCTCTGTGACTCTATATCTCTAGTAAGAATTGCCCGAGCTATCCCTGGTCTCTAGAATCCATGATCTCTCGAAGGGTGGGCTGCCCTGTAAACAGAGTCTCGTATCTTCCTCTGATGTCATCATATGCGCTACATCTGCATACAAAGTGCTCCTCATCCTCCATCTCTACTCTGCATACCCTGCATATCCGCTTCTCTCTTGGAATGTCTGCGGCTCTTCCCGTCTCAATCTCTAGTCTGTGTGATGTGACTCTCAACTGGCCAATCCCTTGAGCTATGAGGCATGTAAGTATCCATGTAGCGTGGTCGTTGGATGAAGCCATCCGCTAGTATGTCTAAGAAATGGTCTTGGTAGTGTGATACTCAATCCCATGTGTGGTGTGTGCCATGTCTGACTAATGTAGAGCTGCCAGAGATCCTGTCTGAGCACAACATTCCTCTCATGATGAGAGAGGTGGATGTGAGGTGAGTCAGGGTCATACTGAAAAGGCGGCAATCTGTCCATATCAAGTCCATGACTAGCAAACCAGACTCTAACCTGAGTGTACCAAGCTCTCTCATATCCTGACTCCGATATCTGTATAGATGCCGCAAAAGCTCTGTGTGTGAGTCTGTCTGTAGGGAGCTCCCTCATCCTCTGAATAAAGCAGATAGTCTGGAATAGTGCATCTACTACCATGGGTGGTGCAGCTAGATCTGCCCTGATGATGTCATGTGGTACCGATTGTTTCCCACGAAATAGTCGCGAGATCATACGCCCTTGTGGCCTCTTGATCGCACTCCACTGCGTGACTGTGAGGCCTGGGGCCCAAACTGTCGTAGCATACATCATAGCTGGTCTAACTAGTGTGTCAAATAGCCACCCCTTCGTGCGGGGCACCTGGAAGTGTGCCTGGTGACATGGCCCCTCTAGTATGGCTAAAGTTGCATATCCTCATGTGAGTCTGGTGGCTGCCTGTCTCCTGCTCCATTCCTCACCATGGGGGAGGTGTGGAAGATCATGACCTTGGTCTTGCCAAGGTTTACTGTCAAGCCCCTTTGTGTACAAAACTCGTCCAGGGCATCAGGTGGCACTGTAATCCCTCACGTGACTCTGAAATCAAGACAATGTCATCGGCATATAATAAAATGTGGACATGTGTACTTGCGAGGTCTGCACCCTCTCCTCCAACTCGGAGAATGTAGTCCTCAATCTCATCTATGTAGACCAAATATAGTGGGAGAGAGTGGGAAGCCTTGCTTAACAGCGATGGTGCTAGCAATGGCTTCAGACATACTTCCTTGACACTGTACCCTCCCAGTCACCTGCTCATAGAGTGCGTAGATGGCCCAAATCATCCTTGATGGTACTCCCAAGCTCTGGAGGCATGGGAAGAGCCTGTCTCGTGTGTGTGTGTGTGTGTGTGTGAGAGAGAGAGAGAGAGAGAGAGAGAGAGAGAGAGAGAGAGAGAGAGAGAGAGAGAGAGAGAGAGAGAGAGAGAGAGAGAGAGAGAGAGAGAGAGAGAGAGAGAGAGAGAGAGAGAGAGAGAGAGAGAGAGAGAGAGAGAGAGGGAGAGGGAGGGGAGGGGGAGGGGGAGGGGGAGGGGGAGGGGGAGGGGGAGAGGAAGAAGAAAAAGAGGAAGAAGGAAAGTCATATTAACGTCTACCAAAAGGCCAAACTTGGCCTATGAGACAAAATCATGTACAATTGTGGTAATCTCTGTGTAGCAATGAAAAGAAAAATACTCGCTTCACAAAAAGGGACCATGTAGGCTGACATCAGCAAGATGATGTTGTAACTAGCAATGGTGGGGTAGTGGAGAAAAATTAGTGATGCGTGGGGGGAGAGTGGCTCTGACTCCACAGATAATGGCCACGTAATACATGTGGACCTATGTGGGAGTGAATGTGTATACCCTAACTGGTACAGATGGGTGGAAGAGAGTGGAGTATGTGGTACATCGGCAGTGGACTCAGTACCTCCTATAGGAGGGAGACCCAAGTGGTGGTGGTGTGTCTCTGCTCCATCATATGGTCATGGGCTATCCTGATGCGGGAGATGTCCTCCAGATGGAGTTGTGGTCGTCGGTACCCAACCGTACGTGGTTTGCATTGTGCTCTCTATGCCACCGTCTGCTCGAGCGTGAACCCTATGCCTCTAGAAGGCTGGTTTGTCTGATGTGGTTCAAGTCGCTGAAAGAATTGAGTAATAGTCTGCTGGGTGTCTGTCTTGTGTGCGCTCTAGTATGTGCTCTCATCTTTCATATGCTGCCGTGATGAAGTGACCCATCCTCCGCTGGTCTCAGTAGTCATGCACAACTCGAGTGACTCCTCAATATGGAACTGTGCTCGTAGGTCTGAGTATGCTAGGATTCTCGTAATCAAGTGCTCCTCACTCTCCGGGGACTCCTTTGGCCCGACCTCTCTTGATCTCGAGCTGATGTGATGAAACTCGAAGCTGCCCAATGACGATGCGGAAGTGGTGTGGTAGGTATGTCTGCATGTAACGTGGGGTCTCAATGAAGCCTTGATCTGAGATCTCTAGGAAATGCTCACGGTAGTAGAGCATTTTCGGTGGCAATGGATCCCTCGGGCTGGTCCATGTCCTCTGTATGTATGTATGCCATATCTCGAGATGGATGATCTTATTCCTCTCCTGGTGGGAGAGTGAGTAGATGGGGGCATGGGAATCATACCGTACTGGTGGTATTCTGTCTATGTCAAGTCCATGGTGGGCTAGCCAATCTCGTGTGTGCATACCATGAGGAGGATTCCCCTGCCAGCGCCATGTCGCGTGATGCCTGGAAAGCTCTGTAAGTCATGCTCTCTCTATCCATGCTCTGAATCTTGTGTAATAAGCATACTGTCTGGAAGAGTGCCTCTACTAGCATCTGTAGTGCAGCAAGCTCTGCGCATATGATATCATGGGGTATCGAGGGTTTGCTACGGATGAGTCTGGCAATCATGAGAACCTGTGGTCTCTCCACCATTGTCCATGCTGATGCTGATAACCCTCAACCCCATATGGCTGCTCCATACATGAGTGCTGGGGTAACTAAAGTGTCGAAGAGCCATCCCAGCACTCATGTAGGCGTGGCGGCACTGTCTCTCCATCAAAGCTAATGCTGCATACCCTCGTGTGATGTGATCTCCAGCTGCCTAAGACATGGAGAAAGCCCCGGAGGCTGCTGTGAATGTCACGCCCAGGTATACATGTGTGTTGACTACCTCGATGGATCCGCCTGCTACTGTGAAAGAACTCTGTCTCCTCACCTGCGCTGATGTATGAAAGATCAGAACCTTGGTTTTACCGAGGTTCATTGATAGCCCTCTATGTGTGCAAAAATCGTCTAGGCCATGTGAGTGATGTTGTAGACCCTCTGGAGACTCTGAAACCAAGACAATATAATCAACATATAAAAGAATGTGGATCGTGGTCCCTCGCACCTCAATGCCATCTCCTCCGTGCTGTTGTATGAAGTCCATTATCTCATCAATGTATAACCCAAAAAGTGTAGGCGAGAGAGGACACCCTTTCTTCACCCCGATGGTGCTAGCAAGTGAATCCGATAGGCCACCCGGACATCTCACTCTGCTTGATACTCTTTCATATAGGGCGTAGATCCCCCATATCATTTCCTCTGGAGCTTCGATATCGAGTAGACGTCTAAAGAGCCGCTCCCTGGGAACCGTGTTGAAGGCTTTGCGGAAATCCACAAAGCAACAATATAATCTCCTCTTCCTCATGCTGGCCTGGTCGATTAGGCATCTCCAAGTGAAGATGTGGTCAATGGTAGAGTAATCTCGTTTGAATCCCGCTTGTCTTGGAGCCCTGATACCCTTCCTCTTTGCGAGGGTGCTCAATTTTGTCTCTAGTACCGACCATATAACTTGGCCAAGGTGGGGCCAATCATGATCATCCGATATGTGGTTGGATCCATAACATCGCCTGACTTATGAATGGGCACAATGGTGTGCTCAGTCCATGAGTCCAGGAACCCTTCAACTAGTGCACGGTTGAAGAGGTTTGCAATGAGCGGCGCTAGAGTCGTGCGTCCATATATGAGGTGCTCTGCTTGTAAACCAAACTGGTCATGGGCCTTGCCATGGTGTAGATGGGCAATGGCGCGGCTCACCATAGTGGGTGTGAAGAAGTAAGAGGTAGTGGGGTGTGAGCTGTGTGGCCTAGGAATAGGGGCCTGGTCTGGGATCTGGTATAGGCTTTGTGCATAGATATGCCAAGTACTCAGGTCTCGAATGGGTGTCTGTCGTCTCCTCTCTCTCAGACATCTCCACGCCACTGCACTGTCCTGACTCATGAGCAAGTGGTAGATATCTCAATACTATCTCTCCTCCCATTCTCGCCGCTTGCGACAAGTAAGGCTCTGCATGCCGCGCTGGGCCTGTGTGTGTGTAAGATCTCCTCTATGCTCTAATATCCGTAGATGCTTCCTAAGCTCCTGACAATCTTCATCATACCAACCGTTCTGGGGCATGGATCCTGTGCGTGGAGGATGTGTATGTGTGCCATGTGGAAAGCTGTGTAGAGCTGAGTCATGTAGGATGGTGGTGATCTGTGATGTGAGTGTGTCTAAAGGTGACAATGGGTCAAGGGAGAGTAGGCGAGTGTGTAAGTGGTGTGCGTAAACATGTGAGAGCTCATGTGTGAAATGTATCGTGGTGTGTGGCTCAATGAGTGGTGTAGGGTCTAATGGAATAGGAGATGAATGTGCGAATGTGATAAATGTGTGGTCAGCACCGAGTGGACGTCGTCCAATACTGAGGGAATAAGTGAAGCTCCAGAGATGGTGCCCAGAATCTAGTCAACCGTGCTCTCTCTCCCCCCCCCCCCCCCCCCCCCCAACACACACACACACACACACACACACACACACACACACACACACACACACACACACACACACACACACACAAACGAAGGAAGCAAGCAAGTCCGCCTGAGCTTGGCCAACGGTGCATCCCATTAAATATAACAAGATGATGTCGACTCCCTAGCTCAAGGAGGTGTCTCCCACACCCGGTGGTGTCCTGACCCATATCCGTGGATACTCTCCTCGTCTCATTTGGATCTCTGTCCCTCATGTTGTGCGGATGCTCCATATCATATGACTTGCATTGACGTGACTGGGTGCGGCCATGAGAATATGAGAGAGAGAGAGAGAGAGAGAGAGAGAGAGAGAGAGAGAGAGAGAGAGAGAGAGAGAGAGAGAGAGAGAGAGAGAGAGAGAGAGAGAGAGAGAGAGAGAGAGAGAGAGAGAGAGAGAGAGAGAGAGAGAGAGAGAGAGAGAGAGAGAGAGAGAGAGAGAGAGAGAGAGAGAGAGAGAGAGAGAGAGAGAGAGAGAGATTTTTCAGGGAAGCTACAAGTATCGTTGCCAGATTTACTTCAAGCATATGGCCTTCCAAAAGGTTTATTCCCCAAAAATGCAACACATTACCAACTGGAGGAAGCTGAGAGCAGGCTGACAGTACACTTACCTTCAAGCTGTGAAGTGGGATTCAAGGACAGCTCTGTTATCCGGTATGCTAATACAGTCACTGCCATAATTTCTCCAGGAAAGTTAACAGACATTAATGGGATGAAGACAAAGGTGCTGATGTGGTTGAATGTTTCATCTATCTCAGTAGAAGACCGCTCTACAAATAAGTTCTACCTTAGTGTGGGGGGCATAAGAAAATCGAGACCCATTGATTCCTATGAAATCTTAAGAGATGGGATAGAAGTGGACCATTTCTAGGCCTATAACACATATTTTTACTTTATGTGATGTTGCTTTCTGTGTTTATGGACTTGACAGATAGCCAGTTACCATACTATCAGCAACATAAAGCCTTTTCTACTGTTTAACAATTTGTTTGGCCTTCTCTTTTACTGAAAGCTATATCAGGTAGTTGGAGTTGGTTTCACGTTGGACTCCACAATGTCAAATGATTGAGTCAATTGACCTCTGACTAGATGGTTAACACTGTCATTCCTAATCTAAAAGGGCTCATAAGACCTGCACTCTGAATATTTTCAAATGTGATGCCATTTGTACGAATAACGGACTTGCGGCACTTTTTTATTATTATTTTTTAATTAATTATTATTATTATTTTTAAAGGAAGTTCAGCTACAACCTACTCTTCCAAGCTTTAATTAATAGAAAGAACAACTGTACAAGATTCCCCGAATCCCACAAAGCAGGGGTTGGTTACAAAACTTGCTCGAACTAGAGCACATTACAACGAAGGTTAATAACCTTTTCATACCCCTCATGGGACTTGCAGCAAGTTTATATTTGTGCTTATGTATCTTTTAATTGCATAATTCGGACAATTTTTGGAATAATCAGGCCTTGTGAGCCCATTTCAATGGAGACGAACAGAAACAGCAGCCAAGTCAAAATAAATGTTGCCTCGATAGTCAAATTGATCATCGGGATTGATAGGCAATTGAAGCTTTTGATCCTGAAGTAGGTGTCCACTGTGCACAATTATCAGTCTTTATTCATGAGATGCTTGCTTTTGTGTAGAGAGCAAATAAATTCTCATGGTATTGGCCTATCTCGCAAGCATAGGATGCTGTACACTATATTACTTGGTGTGCATTAATTACCCTTTAGAAAACTTGTACCTTAACTTCATTCCAATTTTTTAATGAACATCACAAAATCTTTCCTTATAAAGTCTGTTCCCATTGAACCAAAACTTTGCTTACCAAGTTAAAATCTTTGGTTGAGCGTATGTTGGAACTTGTGAAAAATGAGGATTGTTAAGAACGCCTCTTTCCAAACTTATCCTTGTGCAGCTCATCCCATTTTGAATGGACCACCTTTATCTCTTTCTCTCATAATCAAATGAACATCTAAAGTGCAGCTCATCCCATTTCGAATGGACCCACTTGCTCTCTTTCTCTCATAAGCAAGTTAACTTTTTTGGTTGAGCGTAGGTTCATCTCCTTGTAAAAAATGAGGATTGTCAAGAACGTCTCGTTTCAAATTTATCCTTGTGCAGCCCATCCCATTTTGAATGGATCCGCTTGATCACTTTCTCTCATAATCAAATGAACATCTCAAGTGCAGTTCCCCACTTTGAATGGACCGACTCTCTCTCTCTCTCTCTCTCTCTCTCTCTCTCTCTCTCTCTCTCATAAGCAAGTTAAATTTTTTAGTTGATCGTAGGTTGATCTCCTTGTGAAAAATGAGGTTTGTCAAGAACGTGTCTTTTCAAACTTATTCCTGTGCAGCTCATCCCATTTTGAATGGACCCTCTTGGTCTCTTTCTCTAAATTATGAAGGGATCTCCAGAATTTTCCCAAGGTTGGTTTGCATTTTCAAGCGTTTCTTTCATAGTTCTCTAGCTCGTTGAGGTCCTCATAGTTCACCATCAACACAAGAACCGAATCAAGTGTTGCATTGCCAAAACAGGCAAGTTCATCTCTGGGCTGATATATTATATTTATTTACTTTATCCCACGAGATTCAGTTGATGAAAAGCCCTTGTTATTCACTTTACGAGGGGTGGTGTAGGGTGATACCAAACGTTGTCTACCATAAAAACGATATGCACACATATTACATGGAATATGGATATGCTATGCATGTAATTATATTATATACGCGTTTGGTTTTTGCAATCAATTGAATGAGAAGTATGCATAATGTGATGTGATCTATACATGACTACAGGACATATCACATATCTAATTACTAACATGCACTTGGAAACATGCAAATGTTTTAGACCAGTATTGCAATTTGTACATGGTGCATATGTGTGACCGTCACTCTTACGATGGAAAATATATTCAAGGTTGAAGGTCAAAGAATCAAGGCTAAAAACTGAAAATCAACACAAAATCAGGAAGAATGGAGATCAATTATATCTAGCATCTACTCATATTACTAATCGAATAACATTGAACATTGAATCATCCAAAGTCAAATGTTTCATGGAGGAGGAAAATAGTACCAATTATCATAAAAGGGGCATCCAAACTGATTTAGTTACAATACTACAATTATCAATCAAACTTGTCTGCCAATGGTTTTAAACTATTCTGAAAACCTTTTCCTCTTGCAAAACTCATTAGGTCAACGTATGGCATACTTAAATAAATCATTGGATTTTAAACACTTCAAACTTAAGATTCATATCATCCTGCTAGAATAAGCTTACCCCCCTCCCCCCCCCCCCCCCCCCCCCCCAAATCATGAGTATGGATACCAATTGGAATGGTTTACATATTGAACATCCAACTAAATCTGAGAGGAAGCTCCATTACCCATAATCCCCATTTCCATGACTACTTCCATATCTAAAGTCGTTCAACATGGTTCATACATTGTTGCTTATTAACTACAAAGAGATATGCAATGCTATTAAGCATACTTATCATAGATCTTCTCGCTTTAATGGCTTTCTAAATGTATTGATGGATGTGTTTAAGTCTTGTAATATTGAATCATCAAGATTGTTCTATGTTGAATTCACTTTTTTTCTTTCTGTTATTAAAGCCAAAATGAGTATATGATAAAATAAAGTAAAAATATTGGAATCCATGGACTAAGAACAAACATGGATAGTTTGAGAAAGACCAAACCTCTTGATCACAATACATTATAATACTACTAATTGTGGATTGCAAGAAGATAAGTAACCTATTCGAGTTATGAGCATATTTATAATCCCCTAGGGCTAAGTAGATCTACGTTGAAGGGGAGCTTCCAAGCTACTTGTAGCATGAACTATCCTTTTGGATGATGACACAAACATGTAGAGCAAGTCCTTGAGCCGAATCTCTAGATATGAAGGTTTCATAATAGTGAGTCTTAGTGCAATATGTGGTTGACTATGCTAATATATGTTTTATTAGAACTTATATGTGCGTAAATATTCAATAAGTATCTGGCCTTGTACATCGATACTCACGTTAGTAATCTACCACTAAAGATCAATTTGTTTGATATGAGCCGAGGAAAAAAAAATAAAGAATGGTAAAGAATGATTAAGGCTTAATATTTGACCTTTAAACAAATCCATCAAGTGACAACAATGTCTATAGTTATCATGTGATAGACTCTTGGTCAAAGTATCTTTTCCATTTTCTTGAGTGTGGACCTTCTCAAGTAAGATGCACTTGATAGCTAAGCAATCACAAGTAAAGTCAAAATTGCACCTTAGTATGTTTTTTCTTTGCATGATAGACCAGATTCTTAGTCATGCAATATCACTCTTTTATTGTCACTAACTAAAAGAGGTACATGTTGAGGTACACCCATGTCACAAGAAAATCTAGGAAGCCACTGCTTCTTATATGACTCCTTGGTTGCAACATACTCTACTTTTGTAGTGGAAAAAACCGTAATTTTTAAAGACCTCCATAAAATATCATCTTTTGTGAAACAAAAAGCTAACATCTTTTGTGAAACCAAAAATGTTCCCTAAAGCAAACTTGTTATTGTCTATAAGGCCAACATAGTCAGTCTCTGCAACCAATAATGGATCCATCAGCTCTACCCAAGCATAGACACTTTTCATATATGCCATTTTGATATCTCAATATCATTTTGACCACTTCCCAATGCTTCTTGCTAAGATTAGAAAAAAAAAAAAAAATAATAATAAAAAAAAAAAAAATATATATATATATATGTGTGTGTGTGTGTGTGTGTGTATCTTTTAAGGAAGTTCAACCATTGACCTACTCATCCGGATTAGCTTGAATTATTGAAAGTACAAGTGAAGGCGGGCATAGTACCATGGGACCCATTGTATTGCACAAAGCAAGGATTAGACACCCGACATGACTAGAGTTATAGAGCCCAGTGACCCACTAGGGTAGAGCTTGGGAAGGGATGGCCCTAAGGCCAGATCAGAAGCCAAAGTCACATGAGGTATCAACTATTTACACGAGTCAAAAGTGAATACCATGGAGTCAAGTAGAATTTGACATGTGAAGATGGAGTCAACCAAGTTTGAACGGGAGCCACACAATAGCCAAGGCTAAAAGACAACTATCATCCCATGCACAAGATATGAGGAGTTTCGATTGCACTACCTTGAGGTCGATTGCCCCTCCCCCCAAAGGCCCCTGGAGGTGGATAATGCACCATGTCGGGCTAATGTGCTCGAAAATTAGACATTTATTTGCTCACAATTATCATTGTAAATTTAATGTCTAGTCTAGTACCTATCAAAACATACATGAGACTACCATCCATAAATAGATAAAGAATTTTGTTCATGAATTCGTCATCCTCATTAGATTTCGTATAATCATCCTAGATCGTAGAGCTACACATTGTTACATGTTTTGGTTGCATTGTGTATTTTTTTACCAATGTGTGGATTGGTGCACATAATTGCTTTTTATACCAATTAGAAAAAGATTTTCTAAGTTCCTTGCAACATAGAAAATCCTTTTGGATGTTTATGAAGATGATCTCTATACTTGTATGCACAAACTTGTAGAAAAATGCGAAAATTAGAGACCTCAAGCCGAATTCCCAAAGACATGGGTTTCATAATAGATAGTCTCAATACAATGTGTGGCTGATTTTTGGTAGCCATTTTGCCTTTCACATTGAAGCTAATGATAATATAAGTGTCTTGACATTATAAATACCATAATATACTAGCAAATCACTTTTGGTAGTGATGTGGTGAACTAAAATGATCAAAATCATTGTAGATTAGGGGTAATTTGTTGAAGATGTAATCATGTATAGAAGCATTATAGGATTACTTCTCTATGCCACAATCACCAAGATAATCTTGCATATGTTGTCTCAATCTCTAGATGCACCAATACATTATCATTTAATTCTATCTACAAGAGCACTCGAATACATCAAGCACATAATCAATCCTCTTGACGCTCATAATGATGATTAAATTCCTTAAGGATTCAAAAATATAGAGGTAATAAAATTATTTTGTTTCTGGGTACTTCAACATGTTAGTGGCTAATAGCATATTTCAAGAAGTTAAAATTAATTTCCTCTCTTTGTGCATTGTTAATAAGAGGATTTAACAAGAGGATTTTTGGGCAATATTCCTTTTTGTCAAATATGTATTCATAGTTTTTATATATCAAAAGATGTGGAGTATGTTTGTTGAGAGGGATTGGGTGATCAATGACCTACATCAAGGTGCCATAATGGAAACCAAGGAACATGTTGCAAGCAAGAAGGAAAGAAAACGTAGAGAAGAGACGAAGTGGAGGATGAGGAAAGAGAGAAAAGAAGGAGAAGAGAAAGTACACATAAAAAGAAAGAACATTTACCTATCTTGGAGCGTTTTTTCTATTGTGTTTGTGTGCACCATTGTAGGCCTCACTATTTCCAGGTGTTCTTAGTTACTTTTGTTGTATTTTTTACATGTCATTCTATTGCCTCAGTGCAAACTTTTAGTTCCTACTTGAATGTTTAATTTTTATCTTTGAGACTTATGTTTCATAAACAAATCTAGTAATATTAGATCCTTAATCCTTCAAAAATGATTCAAAAAGCATACGGATGTTGCTCTATGAGTCCCTTAAGTACAAGCACAATTTGATGCGATACTGTTTTGAAGGCTCTCTCACTCAATCTTGTACATTCTCTATCTTATCTGTAGACTTCACATATTAATAGTAGGCTTGATGACCATCATGTTCTTGATATACGCCATACTTTTGATAATGTGTATATACATATTCACATTATTTTTAAACATGTCATAGCGCTTCGTTGGCAAAGAGGTGCATAGGTTGTGCACATGTAGTCACTAGGCATGTCAAACAGTGGGTGCACAGGTAGGCATGTGTATGATCACAATTGTTCTTTGGTTGAATTTAATTATAGGTTTGAAAGGGTCTTCAAAAGTTTTTTGAAGGGTTACAAAGGTTTTGGAAGGTTCAAGTGAACCCTTCCTTATTTGTGCATTTTACGGAGCTCAAGGTCAAAAGTGCAAAATTTGTTGGAGTTTGAGGTCTGCCGAAGCAAGCGAACAACACAAGGAAGAGGAAGAAGCTTGGAGCACAACAAAAAATATTGAATGCATTACCAAGTGAAATGTACAAAGATAAGTGATCCCATTAGGGTTATAGGCATATATACAAACATGGGAAAAGGCCTCCTAAGGAGGGAAAAATATTCCTTTGTGGTCCTAAGTGTGTTCATACACATCACTATCGAAATATATCAACAAATCCCTCCCTGGGAGTGATGCCGTGAACAAGGAGCTAGCATTCATGTATAAGGAAGTACCAAGCTATGCACAATCAATCCATAAAAGGAAGTAAGCCCAAAGCTTTGTAGAAAGCTTCAAACTTCTCCCTAGGCAAAGCCTTTGTGAAAAAGTCTGCAAGGTTCTCCCGTGTGGGCAAAGCCTTTGTGAAAAGGTCTGCAAGGTTCTCCCCTATGGGCACATATGCTAAAGTGATCTCTCCTACAGAGAACCTCTCCTTGACATAATGATAGTGCACCTAAATATTCTGAGTGCAAGCATGGAACACAAGGTTCCTTGCAACTGCCAATACGCTATGACTGTCAATGAAGATGGTGGTGGTAGAAGGCTGACCAACACCCAAATCAGCCATAAGGTGTCTAAGCCACACACAGCCAACAGTCGTTGTGAAAGCTTCATACTCAGCCTTGCAACTAGAAGTGGCCAGAGTAGGCTGGTTCTTGCTCAACCAAGATATGTATGAGTTACCAAGCATGAAGCAAAATCCATTGGTGGAGAAACGAGTTTCATAGCAACTAGCCCAATCAAAGTCAGAAAAACCATGTAAATCTGGTGGTAAAGATCCCCCCTTGGGATAAAACAATCCAATTAGCCAAGTACCACTCAAGTAGCAAAATATGCGCTTAACCACCTGCCAATGCTTGACACTTGGGCAATGCATAAACCTGCTCATATGTGAGACAACAAAGTGAATACCAAGCTGAGTTATGCATATGTAAATCAAGAATCAACAACCTATCAATAGAGAACATCAAATACATCTCCAACATCATGAAGAATCAATCGTAAACCTTTTTCCATAATATGGCAATAGGTTTGCAATCTTCAATGCCAAAATGCTGCAATAATGTGTCAATATATTTTGTTTGACATAGATCTATTCCACGATCAACTTGCATAAACTAAATGCCCAAATAATGATGCAAGTTCCCCAAATCTGACATCTCAAATAAGGCATGCAAATCAGCCTTAAAATCAGCAATATGCTTCTCATTAGGACCAGGGAGCAACATGTCATCAACATACCCAACATTGATGAGAGGTACATCATTTGCACGCTTAACACATAAGGTGCTCTGAGTTGGATTGTTCTCAAAACCATGTGCAATCAAGTAGGCATGTATATTTTAATACAAAGCATGTGGTGCTTGCTTCGAACCATATAATACCTTCTTCACCTTGCACACTCTGTTTTCATGCCCTTTGTGCACAAAACCATGAGGCTGAAACACATTTACTTCTTCGTGTAAGTCACCATTCAGAAATGTTGTTTTAATGTCCAACTAATGTACATTAAAACCATGATGAGCTACAAGTGCATAGATGCTACGAACATCCGTCATTCGACATGTGGGAGCAAAGGTCTCATCAAAATCAATGCCTCTTTCTTGAGCATAACCTTTTGCAACAAGCCTAGCCTTATACCTGTTAACTATTCCATCAGGCTTACGTGTCAGCATATATACCCATTTAGTGCCAATGGCCTTCTTGCCAAGACGCAAATCACATAAATACCAATTACCATTCTTCATAATAGCATCATATTCTGATTGCATAGTAGCCATCCAATTTTCTGAATTTTACACTTCATCAAATGAAACAGGCTCATTCTCATCACAAAGATCACAGGCATTCAGAGCATAGCAATCAGAAGCAAAAGAAGCACTATGAGAGCCTGAACGAGTACGCTATGATAGAGGTGCATGTAATTTGTTATCTCACAAAGTTTGCACCAGCCATTTTGGCATAATTTTTGCCTCCTCTATATCATCCCTCTCATCAACAAGTGCATCATGTAAATCTGCATCAGAAATTGAATGATCTACATCATCAAAAAAAACCTATAAAGGCTAAGAAATTTCCTCATTTGGACTAGCACTTGACTGGCCATCCATAAAAGAGGAAGCAAAGTGTCATACACATCTCTAGGGCTAACAGAAGCCTCCTTGGTACATGAAAGTAATGGCTGAATTGCATCTTCCACAAAAACAATATCACGGCTAACCAAAATGTGTGTACTCTATGGATGACACAGATGAAAACCTTTTACTTTTAGAACTGTATCCAACAAAAATACATTTCATTACTTTATCATCCAATTTCTTGCATTGTTGTTTAGGCACTAATGCATATGCCAGACAACCATTTTGACCATACGCCTTCCCATTTCCATGAGTGACTTGTTCTTTCTTTCAACAACTCCATTTTTTTGAGGTGTATACAACACTGTACATTGATGTTTTATCCCAAGTTTAGCTAGAAATGCATTGAAATCAAAAGACATGTATTTCCCTCCTTGATCAGAATGGAAGGTGCCCATTTTGCATGCTGATAGATTTTCAGCCAAGATCGGAAACTGTTTGAAGAACATAAACACTTTGGACTTTTCCTTGAGTGGATGGACCCATGCATGCTTGGAAAAATCATCAATGAAAGTCATGAAGTAAAGGTAGTTCCCAAAAGAAGGCATCTGCATAGGACCACAAACATCACTGTGAACAAGTTTCAATTCTTTAGTAGCTCGAACAACACCATCTTTTGGGAAGGAGGAATACTGCATTTTGCCCAAAATAGAGCCTTCACAAACATGTTTACAAGGTGCCTCAAGTTTGGGTAGAGAGAACACCATTTTCGATTTCTACAAGTGTAGCAAGCTAGAAAAATTGAGATGACCAAAGCATGGATGCCAAAGCTTTGCATCTTACATAGCATGAGAGTCTTGAACTGCACATGCTGAATCATTCATAGATTTTGCATAATCTATGAGCTTATATAGCCCATGAAATAAAATGCCAAAAGCAATAATGACATTGCCTTTTGACAGATCATGAATTGTACATGTATAATCAACAAATTTCACAACCAAGTCGATCTTGACTAATGGTGAAACGGATATCATTTTTTTCATGATCCTTGGGATAAATGAAGCATTTGAAATATAAAAGAACTGCCATCAGCACTAGTCAGAATGATCTTACCAACTCCCACGACAGGGTAAGAGGAGTTGTTGGCACATGTGATAGTATTCCCTCTAGGGGCAGGCTCAAGTGAAGTGAAGAAACTCCACTACGAGGTAATATGTTTGGTTGCCCCACTATCATAGTACCATATGAGTCTACTACAAACATACGCTACTCATGAGAAGATGGGTCATAACTACAAATAGTAGTAAATGCCCATTCTTCATTCTGCACAAGATTCGCAGACTCTATTTTAGGTGTAGAGGCCTCTGCAACAACCATTCCAACCTCTTTCTCCTTTGCCTCTTTTGTAGTTGGTTTTGGACAACTCTTTATGACATGATCATTTCCTTAGTATTTGCAAAACAATTTTTGCTTTTTTGTTTTCTTCTCTTCTTTTTCATCCTTCTTTGATTGTGCAAAATTAGCAGATTTCTTCTTGCTAGTAGATGACCTCCATTTACCTTCGCCCTTCTAACTAGCTAGGAAATCTTGACCTCCAATGCATAATGGACATTTTCTGCCTAGACTGATCTTCTTGCAATAAAATAGAGAGTAACTCCTCAAATGTTAAGGCATTTAGATTGCCTTTCATCATCAATTGAAGAGTAGAAGCAAGAATTTGATATGAATTTGGAAGACAATTCAAAACAGTCTGCACAAGTGTGTTTATATATTTAGGTAGTGATGTGTGTGAACACACTAGGACTGCCGGGGCACTTTTTTCCCTCTTTAGGAGGTTTTTTCCCCCTGGCTTGTATATACGCCTATTGCCCTAATGGGCTACTTATCTTTGTACATTCTCTAGTAATACATTCAGTATTGTGTGTTCGTGCTCCAAGCTTCTTCTTCTTCCTTGTGTTGTTCGCGTGCTTCCGCAGACGTCTAACTCCAACAATTGGTATCAGAGCAGGTCATCGCTTCATCTAGGGCGCCATCGACACTCCTCCGTTTGCAGTCTCAGATTCGCACGAAATTTGGTGAGCATACTCAGGGTGTTTCATAGATCAAAACAGCTTTGCTATGTGGTGCTGAAATCGCGATCTAAGCTCGTTTCGGCCTCCGAACGCATTATCGCAGCGCTTGTGCAGGCTATTTCGTCTTTTCGTGCCAAAGGTATATACTAGTTTCTGTTCACCAGTATAAGCGTCTCGAAGTCTGCTACAGGACTAGCAGAATTTATTGGGGGCAGTTTTGTTCAACTTTTTGAGATACAGTCAATTTTCTACATCAAGGTATTTTAGTCACCGGCCATGGCTGAAAGCAGTGATGTATTCCGTATGTTGGCTGTTGAGGATAAGTTGGATGGTACCAACTACCCATTATGGGCTTATATGATGCGAAATGTATTGGTTGCAAAAGGATTGTGGAACATTGTGCAGGGTGTTGAAAGACGTCCTGTTACACCTCTGACTACAGGTACTGCAAATACAGGTGCTGGAGCTGATGAAGATTATGTCGACAATGATATTCTGCATATTCCTGTTCGTGCTACTGTTTCTACTACACCTACTGCAGAGCAGATTCGCTGGGATGGAAGAGATGCCCAGGCACATGCATTGATAGCTTTGTCTGTCAAACGTGCCATTATTCCTCATATTCGCTCTTGCAAAACAGCTAAGGATGCTTGGGATACACTTACCACATTGTACCAAGCTAGGAATGAGGCTCGTGTTGCTTACCTCCGAAAACAGTTGGAGAGTGAGCACATGAATGAAGGTGATTCTATGGACAATTTCCTAATGAAGATCAAAGACTTGAAGGAACAGTTGATTTCTGCTAATGAGGTTATACCAGATAGCTCACTTGTGCAGACCGTTTTGAATGGTCTTCCTGATTCATATCAGAGTTTTGCTTCTACTCTTCGGTTAATGATGAAAGGCAATCCAAATGCCTTATCATTTGAGGAGTTAGTCTCTGTTCTGTTGCAGGAAGATCAGTCCAGGCAAAACAGGTCCATTATGCGAGTTGCAGATCAAGCTTTCTTGGCTAGTCAGAAGGGCAAAGGAAAATGGAGCTCTTCAACTAGTAAGCAGAAATCTGCTAATTCTGCATATTCGAAGAAGGAAGATAAAGATGAGAAGAAATCAGAAAAGCAGAAATTGTTTTGTAAGTATTGTAAAGGGAATGATCATATCATAAAGAACTGTCCAAAACTGGCTGCTAAAGAGGCAAAGAAGAAAGAGGCTGGAATGGTTGTTACAGAAGCCTCTACACCAAAAACAGAGTCTGCAAATCTTGTGCAAGAAGAAGAATGGGCATTTACTACTGTCTGCAGTTTTGACCCATCTTCTCATGATCAGTGCATGTGTGCAATAGACTCAGATGCTTGGTATTTTGACAATGGGGCAACCAAACATATTACCTCGCAGCGTAGTTTCTTCTCTTCACTTGAGCCTGCCCCTACAGGGAATACTGTTACATGCACCAACAACTCCTCTTATCCTGTTATGGGAGTTGGTAAGATCATTTTGACTACTACTGATGGTAGTTCCTTCACTTTGTCAGATGCTTTATTTGTGCCTGGGATCAAAAAGAACCTGTTATCAGTTTCTGCATTAGCCAAGATTGTCTTGGTTGTGCAATTTGTTGGTGACATGTGTACAGTTCATGATCTGTCAAATGGCGATGTGATTATTGCTTCTGGCATTTTATGTCGTGGGATGTATAAGCTCATAGACTATGAAAGATCTGTAAATGATTTGGCATGTGCAGTAAATGATTCTCAAGCTATGTCAGATGCAAAACTTTGGCATGCACGCTTTGGTCATCTGAATTTTGCTAGTTTGCTACGCCTATAGAAATCTGAAATGGTGTCCTCTTTGCCCAAACTAGAGGCACCTGGAAAACATGTTTGTGAAGGCTGTATTTTGGGCAAAATGTAGTGTTCCTCCTTTCCAAAAGATGGTTCAGTTCGGGCTACACAAAAATTGCAGCTTGTACATAGTGATGTCTCTGGTCCTATGCAGACACCCTCTTTTGGAAATTACCTTTACTTCGTGACTTTCATTGATGATTTTTCCAGGCATGCATGGGTATATCCACTCAAAGCAAAGTCCGAAGTGTTCATGTGCTTTAAACAATTTTTGGTTTTGGCTGAAAATCTGTCATCATGTAAAATGGGCACCCTCTGTTCTCATCGAGTGGGGGAATATATGTCTTCTGAATTTAATGCATTTCTGGCTGAACGTGGGATAAAACACCAGTGTACAGTGCCGTATACACCTCAACAGAATGGAGTTGCTGAACAAAAGAACAGGTCACTCATGGAGATGGCGAGGTGCATGGTCAAGAGTCAAGCTTTACCACATAGTTTCTAGCTTGAGGCTGTCATGTGTGCAGCATATGTACTGAACAGGTGTCCCACTAAAGCGCTGCAATCTATCACTCCATATGAGGCTTGGCATGACTGCAAGCCATCCGTTGCTCATCTGCGTGTTTTTGGTTGTTTGGCATATGCACTAGTGCCTGAACAACATCGTAGAAAATTGGATGATAAGGCAGTAAAATGTATTTTTGTTGGGTACAGTTCTGAAAGTAAAGGCTATCGTCTGTATCATCCACGGACTAAACGCATTCTGGTTAGCCGTGATGTTGTATTTGTGGAAGATGCTATTCAGCGATTGCTTTCATGTACTAAGGAGACATATGTTAGCTCCAAAGACATGTATGATACTTTGATGCCTCTTTTTACAGGTGGACAGTCTAGTGCTGGTCCTAATGAGGCAACTTCTCAGCCTTTGCAGGTTTCATATGATGATGCAGATCATTCCATTTCTGATGCAGATTTACATGATGCACTTGTTGATGAGAGAGCTGATATTGAGCAGGCAAAAACTATGCCAAAATGGCTGGTGAGTACTTTGCCTCACAGCAAATTAGATGCACCTTTGTGCATGTTAAAGAAGGCATTATATGGTTTAAAGCAAGCACCACGTGCTTGGTATGAAAAGATACATGCCTATCTGGTTGCACATGGTTTTGAGAACAGTCCAACTGAAAGCACCTTATATGTTAAGCGTGCTAATGATGTGCTTCTGATCATTGTTGTCTATGTTGATGACATGCTGCTCACTGGTCCTATTGAGAAGCATATTGCTGATTTCAAGGCTGATTTGCATGCCTCATTTGAGATGTCTGATTTGGGGCATTTACATCACTATGGAGACAGGTTTACGATTGAGTCTTCATGATGCTGGAGATGCATTTGATGCTGTTCTCTATCAGCAAGCTGTTGGATGCTTGATTTACTTATGCATTACTCGGCCAGATATTCAGTTTGCTGTCTCACAGATGAGCAGATTTATGCATTGCCCAGGAGTCAAGCATTGGCAGGCAGTTAAGCGCATCTTTCGCTACTCGAGTGGTACTCGGCTACTTGGGTTGTTTTATCCCAAGGGGGGATCACTACCGCCAGATTTGCATGCTTTTTCTGACTCTGATTGGGCTGGTTGCTATGACACTCGTGTGTCCACTAGTGGCTTTTGCTTCATGCTTGATAGCTCATGTATATCTTGGTTGAGCAAGAAGCAGCCTACTGTGGCCACTTCGAGTTGTGAGGCTGAGTATAGGGCAGCTTTCACAGCTACTATTGAGTGTGTGTGGCTCAGACGCCTTATGGCTGATTTGGGTGTTGGTCAGTCTTCTGCCACCACCATGTTCACTGACAGTCAGAGCGCATTGGCAGTTGTGATACTCTGTGTTCCATGCTCGCACTAAGCACATTGAGGTGCATTATCACTATGTCACGGAGAGGTTCTCTGCTGGGGAGATCAGCTTGGCATATGTACCCACCCAGGAGAACATTGCAGACCTTTTCACGAAGGCTCTGCCTAGGGAGAAGTTTGAAGCTTTCCGCAAAGCTTTGGGCTTACTTCCTTTTGTGGAGTGATTTCCACATAGCTTGGCACTTCCTTATACATGAGTGCCAGCTCCTTGTTCACCGCATCACTCCCAGGGGGGATTTGTTTATATATTTAGGTAGTGATGTGTGTGAACACACTAGGACCGCCGGGGCACTTTTTTCCCTCTTTAGGAGGTTCTTCCCCCGGCTTGTATATACGCCTATTGCCCTAATGGGTTACTTATCTTTGTACATTCTCTAGTAATACATTCAGTATTGTGTGTTTGTGCTCCAAGCTTCTTGTTCTTCCTTGTGTTGTTTGCCTGCTTCCGCAGACGTCTAACTCCAACAAAGTGAACTATGTAGCAAGACTTCATCATCAGAAATCAATTGCTCCTTCAAATCTTTGATATTTGTCAAAAACTTGTCCATGGAATCTCCTTCATTCATGTTCTCACTCTCCAACTATTTTCAAAGGTAAGCAATAGGAGCCTCATTCTTGCCTCATATAAAGTGATAAGTGTATCTGAAGCCTCCTTAGCTATTTTGCAAGAGCGAATGTGCATAATAATGACACATTTGACAAAAAAATCTATCAATGCATGTGGTCGAGCATCTCTTTACATCCCAACAAAGTTGCTTTGTAGTAGATACAACATGAACAACAACACGAAAAGGAATTTGAAGATCAGCATCTTCAATGCCATCTGCATCACCTTCAATAACTACATTTGCAAGTGTACTAGGTTGTTTTTCAACACCCTGCACAATATTAATGGTCCTTTTGCAACCAATACTTGATGCATCATATACGCCCATAATGGGTAATTGGTACCATCCAACTTATCCTCAAAAACCAACATACATAATACATCACTGCTTTCAGCCATCGCCACTCACTAAAATACCTCGATGCAGAAAAATAAATGTATCTCAAAAAGTTGAATAGAACTACCCCATCGAGCTGTGTTAGATTTTCAATACAAGCACTATCGTAGTGCTTGTATTGAAAAATCAAAACCTGTATATATGTTTGGCACAAAGAGACGAAATTTCCTACACAAGCACTACGATAGTGCATTTGGAGGCCAAAATGAGCTCACATCATGATTTTGACACCACGAAGCAAAGTCGTTTTGAACTCCTAATTGCCTTGAGTATGCTCACCAATTTTCATGCGATTCTGAGATTGTGACTAGAGGGGTGTCAACAACGCCCTAAATGAAGCGGCGACCTGCTCTGATACCAATTGTTGGAGCTTGAGTCTATGGAAGCACGCGAACAACATAAGGAAGAAGAAGAAGAAGCTTGGAGCACAACACACAATACTGAATGTAATACCAAGTGAAATGTACAAAGATAAGTGATCCATTAGGGTGTTATATACACACACACACACACACACATATATATATATATATATATATATATATATATATATATATATATATATATATGTATGTATATATGTATATATATATATATATATACAAGCCGGGGGGAAAAAACCTCTTAAAAGAGGGAAAAAAAGTGCCCCTGTGGTCCTAAGTGTGTTCACACACATCACCACCGAAATATATCAACAAAGTTTATGTAAGGTACAAAAAGCATATGTTTCTCCCCCCTGCCCAATTAAAATTCTTGTTTTTATCAAAGTACTTTCATTAAGTCACTATAGACACACTTAAACGTAGTTATCAAAATAACACTCTTAAATTTTTGAAAAATAGAAGTAAATTTTGTATTGAGGGAGAGAGATATGTACCTAATGCACCTCTCATCTCATCGTTAGAGTTGTATAGTCTAGTTCGTTATGAGCATGTATAGGAGATCTTTTTATTGTATAGTCATGATCTTGAGCATTGTATGGATACTTCACTTGATGTATATTTTGGTGCGAGTAATGTAAATATGGACAAGACTTTCTATTATTCATTTTTGCAAGAGTATGTAGTTAAAGATTCAAGGATCTTATGTTTGAGTTTAGATATGTTTTTCCCACTGACTTGTCGAGAGGGCTACCCCTTGAGAGAGGGGACATTGACTATGCCATTGAGGTAATTACTAACACTAATTCTATTTGTGAGCCACCTTATAGGCCTTAGTGTCTCTCAACATGAGGAGGTAGAGAAGCAACTTCAGGATTATTTAGACAAGGGCTTCATTATACTTGGTAGCTCACATTGGGCACTGCCAATGCTCCTAGTTAAAAAGAAAGATGGCTCTATGAGACTCTGTATAGATTATAGGGCATTAAATAAGGTAACAATAAAAAATAGGTTTCTAATGCCTATGTCAAAAGACATATTGCATCAGTTACATCAAGCTAGGTTTCTTACCAAGCTTGATCTTGTTGATATATTTTAGTAGTGATGTGTTTGAACACACTTTGCACCATCCAGACATCTTTTTCCCTCTTTAGGAGGGTTTTTTTCCCAACTTTGTATATACATCTATAACCTTAACGGGCTACTTATTCTTGTACATTAACTTGGTGATTAATCTAGTATTGTGTGTTATGCTTCAAGCTTCTTCTTTTTCCTTGTGTTTTTCGGGTGCTCCCATAGACTTCAAACTCCAACAATTGATATCAGAGAAGGTCGTTGCTTCATCTAGGGCATCCTCAACACCCCTCCGATCACAATCTCAAAATCACTCAGGAATTGGTGAGCATAATTAGGCTGATTAGGAGTTTAAAATAGCTTCCTTTTGTGGCATCAAAATTTTTATATGAGCTCGTTTCAAACTCTAAATGCACTATCACATCATGTGTAGGCAATTTCTTCCTTTTATGCCAAGCATATATACAGGTTCCGTTCACGAGTATAAGTGCCTTGAAGTCTGCTATAATTTTTAATAGAGCTCGACAAGGTAGTTCTATTCAACTTTTTGAGATACAATCACTTTTCTACATTAGGGTATTTTAATCAGTGGCCATGGATGAAAGCAATGATGTATTCCGTATGTTGGCTGTTGAGGACAAGTTGGATGGTACTAATTACCCATTATGGGCATATACGATGCATCATGTATTGGTAGCAAAAGGGCTTTCGAATAGTGTGAAGGGTATTAAAAAATGCCCTACTACACTTGCAAATACAGTTATTGAAGGTGATGCAGATGGTGTTGAAGATAATGATCTTCAAATTCCTATTCGTGTTATAGTTCTTGCTGCATCTATTCTATAGAAACTTTGTTGGGATGGAAGAGATGCTCAAGCACATGCATTGATAGCTTTGTCTCTCAAACGTGCCATTATCCCCCACATTTGCTCTTTCACAATAGAAAAGGATGCTTGGGATACAATTACCACTTTATACTAGGCAAGAAATGAGGCTTATGTTGCTTACCTCCAAAAACAATTGGAGAGTGAGCACATGAATGAAGGAGATTCCATGGACAATTTTTTGACAAAGGTCAAAGGTTTGAAGACGTAGTTGATTTTTGTTGATGAAGTCTTACCAGATAGTTCACTTGTGCAGATTGTTCTTGATGGTCTTCCATATTCATATAAAAGTTTTGCTTCTACTCTTGGATTGATAATGAAAGGAAATTCAAATGCCTTAACATTTGAGTTAGTCTTTGTTTTGTTACATGAATATAAGTCCAGGCAGAACAAGTCTACTGTGTGTTGCAAATCAACATTTCTTAGCTAGTTAGAAGGGAAAAAGTAAATGTATCTCATCTATTGGTGAGCAAAAATTTTCCAATGCTACATAGGTGAACAAGGAAGACAAAGATGAGAAGAAAATAGAAAAGCAAAAACAATTTTTCAAATACTGTAAAGAAAATGATCATGTCATAAAGAGTTCCAAAATTGGATGTGAAAGAGGCATTTACAGTAATGGGCATTTACCACTATATCCGGCTATGACCCGTCTTCTCATGAGCAGTGTAAGTGTGTGGTAGACGCATACATTTGGTATTTTGATATTGGGGCAACCAAACATATTACCTCTCAACACAACTTCTTCAGTTCACTTGAGCCTACCTCTACAAGGAATACTATCACATGTGCTAACAACTCCTCTTATCTTGTAATGGGAGTTGTTAAGATCATTTTGACTATTGCTGATGGTATTTCTTTCACGTTGTCAGATGCTTTGTTTGTGCTAGGGATCAAGTGAAATTTTTTATCAGTTTTAGCATTAACCAAGATCTGCTTGGTTGTCAAATTTGTTGATGATAGATGTACAATTCATGATCTATCAAATGCCGATGTTATTATTGCTTCTTGAATTTCATGTCATGGGTTGTATAAGCTCAGAGGCTATTCAAAATTTGTGAATGATTCAGTATGTGTAGAACAAGATTCTCAAACTATCTCATATGCAAAGCTTTGGCATGCATGCTTTGGTCATCTAAATTATGCTAGTTTGCTATGCCTGTAGAAATCTAAAATGGTGTCCTCTCTACCCAAACTTGAGGCACCTTGTAAACATGTTTATGAAGGCTCTATTTCTGGCAAAACGAAGTATTCTTCATTCCCCAAAGATGGTTCAATTAGAGCTGCTCATAAATTGTAGCTTGTTCATAGTGATGTTTGTGGTCCTATGCAAACACCTTCTTTTGGAAACTACCTTTACTTTGTGACTTTCATTGATGATTTTTCTAGGCATGCACGGGTATATCCATTGAAAGTAAATTACAAAGTGTTTATGTGCTTCACCTTGTTTTTCGTTATGGCTAAAAATATATCAGCATGTAAATTGGGCACCCTTCATTCTAATTGAGGGAGGGAATACGTGTTTTGATTTTAATGCATTTTTGGTTGAGCGTGGGATAAAACATCAGTGTACAGTGTGTTATACACCTCAACAAAATGGAGTTACAGTGAGAAAGAATAGGTCTCTCATGGAATTGGTGAGGTGTATGGTCAAAAGTTGCACTTTACCACATAGCTTTGGCTTGAGGTTGCTATGTGTGGAACATATGTATTTAACAGGTGTCCCACCAAAGCACTGCAATCTATCACACCATATGAGGCTTGGCATGGTCGCAAGCCATCTCTTGCTTAATTGTGTGTCTTTGGTTGTTTGGCATATGTATTAGTACCTCAACAACAACACATGAAATTGGATGATAAAGTAGTGAAATGTATTTTTTTTTATTACAGTTCTGAAAGCAAAGGCTATCGTCTATATCATCCACTAGACTAAACACATTTTGATGAGCCTTGATGTTCTTTTTGTCAAAGATGTAATTCAGCCATTACTTTCATGTATTAAGGAGACATCAATTAGGTCCAAAAATGTGTATGACACTTTGCTGCCTCTTTTTATAGGTGGATAGTCAAGTATTGGTCCAAATGAGGCAATTGCCTAGCTTTTACACGTTCCACATGATGATGAAGATCATTCCATTTCTGAGTAAAAAATTACATGATGCACTCGTTGATGAGAGGGCTGATACAGGGGAGGAAAAAATATGAATAAATGGCTAGTGCATACTTTGTGAGATAGAAAATTACATGCACCTCTATCATATCGTACTCGTTTATGATCTCGTAGTGCTTTTTTTTACATTAGATTGCTATGCAATGGCTTTATCTAGTTTTTGTGATGAGAATGAGCTTGTTTCTTTTGATAAAGCATGAAATTCAAAAAATTGGATGACTACTATGCAATCAAAATATGATGCTATTATAAAGAATGGTACCTAGACTGCCTGTGATTTTCCTCCTCACAAAAAAGGCCATTGGCACTAAATGGATATACAAGTTGAAACATAGGCCTAATGGAACAATTGATAGGTATAAGGCTAGGGTTGTTGCAAAAGGTTATGCTCAAGAGAGATGCATTGATTTTGATGAGATCTTTGCACCCACATGAATACCGTTCATAGCATTTGTGCACTTGCAACTCATCATGGTTGGAATGTACAACAGTTGGACATTAGACTTACATTTTAGAATGTTGACTTAAATCAAGAAGTGTATGTATTGAAGCCTCGTGGATTTGTGTAGAAAGAGCATGAAAACAAAGTGTGTAGGTTGAAAAAGTCATTATATGGGTTGAAGCAAGCACCACGTGCTTGGTATGAAAAGATACATGCCTAGTTGATTGCACATGGTTTTGAGAACAATCCAACTGAGATCACCTTATATGTTAAGTGTGCAGATGATGTACTTTTGATCATTAATGTGTATGTTGATGACATGTTGCTCAATGGTCCTAATGAGAAGCACATTGTAGAATTTAAGGCTGATTTGCATGTCTCTTTGAGATGTCAGATCTGGAGCATTTGCATCATTATTTAGGAGTTCAATTGATCCAAGTTGACGGGGGAATAACTTTGTGTCAAAATAAATACATTGAGAAATTATAGTAGCATTTTGGCCTTGAATATTGTAAACCTATTGTCACTCCTATGGAAACATGTCTACGGTTAAGTCTTCATAGATGTTGGAGATATATTTGATGTTATTCTCTATCAGCAAGTTGTTGGATGCTTGATTTACTCATGCATAACTCAACCTGGTATTTAGTTTGTTGTCTCTTATATGAGCAGGTTAATGCATTTCCAAGGTGTCAAGCATTGGTAGGCGATTAAGTGCATCTTTCTCTACGTGAGTGGTATCTCGCTACTTGGATTGTCTTACCCCAAGGGGGGGGTCATGACTGCTATATTTACATGCTTTTTTTACTCTTGCTAGGCTGGTTGCTATGACACTCATGTGTCCACTAGTGGTTTTTGTTTCATGCTTTGTAGCTTATGCATATCTTGGTTGAGCAAGAAGAAACCTACTGTGGCCGCTTCTTGTTGCGAGGCTGAGTATAGCGCAACTTTCACAATGACTTTTGAGTGTATGTGTCTCATATGCCTTTTGGGTGATTTGGGTGTTGGTCAGTCCTCTATCACCACCATCTTCACTAAGAGTCAGAGCACATTGGCAATTGTGAGGAACCTTGTGTTGCATGCTTGCGCAAAGCACATTGAGTTGCATTATCATTATGTCAGGGAGGGGTTCTCTGTTAAAGAGATCAATTTGGCATATGTTCTCATAGAGGATAACATTGCAGATCTTTTCACAAAGGCTCTAACTTGGGAGAAGTTTGAAGCTTTTTGAAAAGCTTTGGGCTTACTTCCTTTTGTGGATTGATCTCCTTCCACTTAGCTTGGCACTTCCTTATACTTTAGTGCCATCTCCTTGTTCATTGCATCACTCATGGGGGGATTTGTTGATATATTTTGGTAGTGATGTGTGTGAACACACTTAGCACCATCGTGGCACTTTTCCCTCTTTAGAATATTTTTTCTCCCCAACTTTTTTCTACATCTATAACCCTAACATGTTACTTATTCTTGTAAATTCACTTGATAATACATTCAATATTGTGTGTTTTGCTTCAAGCTTCTTCGTCTCCTTGTTTTGTTCTTGTGCTTTTGCACACCTCAAACTCCAACAGATCTTAGGTTAGGATATCATCCACTTAGGATTAAGGTAGAGGATGTCCCTAAAACTGCTTTCAGGACTAGATATGGGCACTATGATTTCTTGGTGATGCCTTTTGGTCTAACCAATGCTCTTGTCATTTTCATGAAGCTCACAAATAGTGTACTATGACCATATCTAGGGTAGTTTGTAGTATACTTTTTGGATTATATTTTGATCTATAGTAGAATAGAATAGGAACACTTGGAGCACTTGAGGAAATTATTCCAAGTGTTTAGGAAAAATTCACCCTTTGATAAGGAATCAAAGTGCAAAGTTTTCAAACTAGAGGGTAGATACCTTGGGCATATAGCCTCCCAAGATAGAATCGAGATGGATCCTAATAAAATACATGCTATTATGGAATGGCCACATCCCAAGAACTTGGAAGAGCTTCAAATCTTCCTAGGTCTGTCAAGATTCTATCAAAGATTAATTAAAAGTTATGCCAAACTTGTTGTCTCGATGATGGAACAACTTAAAGGGAAAAGAAAAACCTTTCAATGGGGAGACAAACATAAGAAAAGTATGGAAAAGTTGCAAGTAGTGATTGCTACAACTCCACTTTTGCATATAGTAGATCCCCTTTATGGTTGAGATTAACGCAAGCAATTTTGCGATAGGACTGTTTTTAGTTCAAGATGGTCGACCAGTAGCTTTTGAGAGCAAAAATCTAGAGCCTACTCAGAAAAATTACTCCATCTATGAGAAGGAGTTGTATGCGATTTTCCATGCTTTGAAGAAGTGCTGTCATTATTTTTATGGTGCCAAAGTTATGATAGTATTTGATCAAGAGAGCATTAAGTGAGTCTCTAATCAAATAGACCTTAAAGTTCATAATGCTTGTTGGGCAGAGACCATTCAGGAGTTTGACTATGAGATTAGGTATATGAAGGGAAAGTTGAATGTGGAGGTTGAATCGATTAGCCGCATGCCTATGCTCAATGGACTAAGTTTTAATCAAATCACTAGTGAGCTACTTGAGTCCATTAGAGGGAAATGTAGGCTTGATCTTGCATATTCCAAGACTTGGGAATCCATTGAGAAACAAGATCATGATACACGGGTTTTCAATGAGGATGGAGTATCATCGAGTACTTAAGAAGGATTCAAGTGGAAGAATTATAGTATCCATGATGGATGTGTGTTATATAAAGATAAGATGTGTGTCCCTATATATTTTGAGATGAGATAGCACATTCTATATGAGTGTCATGACACACCTAGTGTGGGACACCCAAGATTTAACAAGAATCATGATCTTGTTAAGAGGTAATTTTACTCGCCTATACTTCATAAGGACGTTCTAGAGTATGTGCTTAAGTGCACTAAATATCAGGTCAAGAAAGCTGAAAGGTTGAGGATTGAAGGATTAATCCACCCATTGGATATTCCCAATGGGAAGTGAGAGAGTATCTCCATGGACTTTATAGTAGGATTACTTAAGACATAGAGAGGGCACAACTTAGTCTAGGTAATTGTGATAGGTTAGCCAAAATGGTTAGGTTTATTGCAACATGTAGTACAATGAAGACACCTGAGTTGGCTAGGATATTTGTGGAGAACGATATCACTTATATCGACTTCCTTTAGACATTGTTTTCGATCGGAATAGGAGGTTTACTAGACACTTTTGGAGAGTTGTCTTCAAAAAGTTGGATACTAATCTTAGCATGAGTATGGCCGAGCATCCATAGCCGGATGGGCGAACAGAGAGGGATAACCAAATTCTAGAAGACATGCTTTGAGCATATGTGAATGAAGTGCAAACTAATTGGAAAGAGTACTTACCTATAGTAGAGTTTGCATAGTGCCAACACTCTTCCACAGGGCATAATCCATTTATGCTTTTGTATGGGTTTCAACCAAGAGCTCCTTATCTTTGTCAATTTCTTCCTTGATCTTTGTAGCATATACATCATTGTATGTCTAGACAAAAGTTTATCAATTTCTTCATTGATCTTTGTAGCATATACATCATTGTATGTGTAATGTCTTCATTTGATTGGTTTTGAGTAAGGGGGTATAGGAATTCTATGGACATAGATTTGAGGATCTATAGCTTTAAGATATTTATAGGTCCAAGCAAACACTTCTCTATATTCTTTCATGAAGGCCACAAAAGCTTCCTGATCTACCTCTTACACATCATTTGCCATTATTATTTTCTTTATTCTCCCTCCTCAATATCAATGCTTGCTCGACTTGTTCTTTATTATCATAAGATTGATCTTGTTTTTCTTCTCTTTGAGGTTTTTCAAAATTCACTTTCCTCCCATCCACTTCATATCTTTTGAAGTGTTCTCGTGCATCCATGTTATTTTCTCCATCCTCTATGCATAGTTTTTGTTCTTATAACTAGACTCTTGAATTACCTAATCATGTTTCTCATGCTTTTTCTTCTTTTGATTGAGTGGTTCCTCTAAAAGTTCCTTTCCTTGTTCTTTGGGCCAATGCACCATGAATTTGATCATATTAAAAGGTATGATATCATATCCTTTCGAATCACACATATGTATTGAATTTTATTCACAAACTACTACATCTAGGATTTCTAGTATTTGATCCCATCCATAAGGTTCAAAATCTTTATTATCAAAATACATTGGTATATAGATAGGATCATCAACTCCCCTTTCCAATTTACACTCTTCTTTGGTCAGTTTGTACATTCCTCCATTTTTAGGCTTACACAACCATATTTGCACTCTTCTTTATGTTGTACTTGATGTAATGGAAGTTTTCCTTGCTTCATGAATTCACTTCTAGTCTCTTGGGGATATATCATGATATGAGTGATTTTTTAAATTCACTTTGGTAATATTATCTTCATGTTGTTAGGTATTACTTTACTTCACTATACAAGTACAATGCAGGTTCGGGGAATGGGGATTACTAGAGTTTACTCTAGTGCATTTCTATTCCCTAATTGGTATATTACCACACTTCACAAATAATCACCACACATATCAAAGTAGGTAAATAAATAGTAATGTGGAACAGTACAGATAATAATGAATCAAAGACTAGCGAGAATACAGTACAATATGAGCACAACAATACAATCTTCTTCTTCTAACTACTGAAAAACTATCTCACTCTCAACATTCTATGGAATGCATATAACTGCCTTCTAGACTTGATGCACTTAACCTCTCTCTCATTTATATTAGCAAATGACAGCTAAGTTTTCCTAGAAAATTCTAGAGACATAAATTTATAGGAAAAATATAAGTAATTTGGTATTTTACAATTTTGGGTAGCCATACCGGCGGCAGCCTAACACTGGCACGCATGGTGGAGTTGAACCCACTTACTTGCACTGCATCTGAATCCGGATTCTACTTGAATCATAAAGGAATTCATCAATCAATCATCTCCCCCAAAAAAATCTTCATTGGGATTATCATGCAATTGAACTTTCGAGGCAGTAGCATCGGCTTTTGTTTTCATAAATTCGTCATGTAATTTGCCCAAAAATCTTTTGTCACCACCTGGGCCTCTTCAATCTGAATCTGGAGAAGTTGGAGCTCTCCATCCTTCTGAATCACTGTAGCATCTTTACTTTCAACTTGCTTCTCTAATTCATCTCGAAATTTTTTCAACTCATTAAATTGAATTTCTTTATCTTGTAACATTTGAGTCTATTCTGCAATGGTCTACATAGCCTCTTGTATTTGACCTTCCAAGTCCTTAATAGCCTCAATCTTTGCTAGGGAAACTTGTGAATTCTCTGTTAAAGAGACCACCTGATCAGAACATAAATTATTTTCGATGAGCAGAGCAGTAGCTTGATTCTACAAGTCATCCTTATATGCTCTGACTCTCTTGAGTTCATCCTGAACTGACTGAAGCTATTTTGTGATGTCTGATGATCTTCAGTGATTTCCTCTATCTGAATCTCTAAATCGTTGATCTTATTTTTTAATAGTTGAACTTCTTCTTCAAGGATATTTGCTCATCCTACTAATGCATCCTATAATTCGTCATTTTGTTGTTTGAATATCAAAAATTTTGCATGCATATGATCCAATTGAGTTTGAATAGTATTGTGAATACTTTGATATTTTTCCATTTGTAGGGTTGTTAATAGCCCAGCAACATTTGCAATAGTGCTAGCTTGAATTTGATAATCCTCTAGGAACCAGGGATATATTACGGTGAAAAACCATTCATTGGCAATTGAACTCAGTTAATCGATTGATCCATGTATCAGGGTGCTTATAATCGAAAGATGGGAATTGTATTGAACGTGACTCTCTAGTTTCTGAGAATTGCTTCACTTTTGTCCATCTTGAAGTAGATGGTTAAGAGTCCAAAAAAAATGGAACTCTCTGGTCATTGTTATGAGTTTATGGGTAGTTCCCTTGTTGGTAGTTGCTACAATGTCTAAGTAGGCTGTTGTGGTTGACCTTGACCGCCCGTCTGTGGTTTTTGTTGTTGTTGTTGTTGCTACTATTATTGTTGCTGCTATTGTTCTTGTTGATATTGTTATTGTTGTCTTTGGGCAACTTCTTCTTTGGTAGCCTTTCGCTGACATTCTGCTTCAACAATCGCAGTAGCCACATCTTGTTGTTGTTGTCGGTAAACACCACTAGTGTTGCCAAACGCAACCTGAATTTCCATGGATTAGTATCCGGGAGTTTGGCATATTTATATTTGTAGAAGCAAGGCTTGCTGAATAGTTGCTCCATCTCCTTGATCGAGGCCATCTTTGATGGTATTGTAATACCGAATGGACTAACCTTCAGCTGTGCAACAATGTAGGCTCAATCAATTACTATACTCGTAGCTTCATCAATCTTGAATTCGACAAATGCACACTGATATTCGACAACTTCCAGGTGATCATTGGACTATTGAATAAAAGAATTAGTCATAGGATGATTAGGGATGCAAGTCCAAGGGATCTGTGCATATTGTAGGAATCCGTGATGTTGGAATCAATCAATATGGCACTACGTTAAGTGATCAGGGATCAACTATCGGCTCATATCTATCAACTTGATCATGTTGGGCAACATAGTTCTCGTCATATAGAACATAACTTGTAGAACAGAGAATAACAAGGGTAGATTGCACAGTGAAAGTTATAAGTAAAAAAGTGAGCCGATGAAGCAATCTGCTTAAATAAGATAGTAAAAACTATTGTAAAGTTTGAGCATGTGCACTAAATTTGGCATGTGCACAATTTGACAATTTGAGGCTTGAATACTCCATGAATAACCCATGATTCCAATTCAATCCTAAGATTTTCTCGAGTTGTTGCCTTGAAGGCACCGCCCATTATGCATGAAGGCAATGATGTATTTATTAACTATGTGATTAATTACCACTTATTCAATGGAAAACATATATACCACTATATATAGAGATAACTACCACATCACATATGGTAAGGCCGCAGCTTGGACCCATTAACATAGTTCGTAAAATTTCACGTGTTAGAGTTTCTAACCAAAAAGTGGTTGGCCCAATTTCCTAATGAATCCAAAAAGGACCCATCCACTGAAGTTTAAATTTTCCCACTTGGTGCTTCATTCTGAAATTACAAAATAAGAACAATTCACCCATACATATAGGAGTCTGTAAATGATGATCATGCCAGCATTGTTGTCCCTACTAGACTTCTTGCATCAGGAGGAAACTATTGTAACAATGTACTTCCAGGTATTGTGAAGTATCCATAAAAAAAATTAAAGATTCTTTCGATAATAAAGATTTCTACACCGCAATCCGTAAACTAGGGACCATAAATTTCATAGGAGCAATCGCTTCCATGCCGTAGATGATCTTAAAAGGTGTAAAGCCTATTGAAACCTTGTACAAAGTACGGTACACCCAAAGAACAAAAGATAAGTACTCTTCCCATTTGGTTGGATACTCAAGAAGAAACTTTTGTAACGTTTTGAGGATTTCGGTCAATCCATTTGCTCGAGCGTAATATGGAGAACTAAACTTATGCTCAATTCGAAAATAGTCAATGATAAAATTGATGAGCTGATTTAGAAAATGAGTACCCAAATTCAAAACTAGTTCTAATGGAAGTCCAAACAGAGGGAATAAGTTGGTGATAAGAACTGTAGCAACACTCCATGTACTTGAATGTTGTAAACATCAAGCTTCTACCCATCGGGTACAATAATCAGTGCATATCAAAATAAGGGTCTTTCTGACCCTAACAGGAGGACAAATAGGACTAGTGAAGTCCAAACCCCATTTTTGAAAAGGTTCGAGAGGGAGAATGGGCTGCAACGAGAAGTGATGAATGTCTCGAGCTTCACCCATTCGTGGGCAAGGATCACACCACCCTATTTGATCATGAACATCCTTGTGAGTAGTGGGCCACCAAAGCCCGCTGTGCAATATTTTCTGAACTTTGAGCTCTACATCATGACCCCTAGAAACTCCCAAATGAGCTTTCGTAATATTAACACTTACTTCATGTGGTGGCACACATCGAAGCCATATTCCAATAATATTCTTCTAGTACAATTGATCCAAAATGACCTTCCTGATGTGGTAACTATTGAAACATCTAGATCTTCAAAAGTGAGAGTAACCATGTTCGTCATTGGAGCTTTGAGTCATGCTTCTTGCTTCCTCCTATCATAATCTTGCACATCTGAACAATCAGCATGAATGTGAGTGAATTCTAGATAGAATCGGCACTGGGGACCTTTACCTTGCTTTTCATAATTTACTTCCTCTCTTTTGTATCGGTTAAAAGGTCCATGTCACCTTCCATTTCCTTGGTAATTGGGCCTATTATGGCCCCTTTTAGCTCAAAAACCTGCTTTTTCCATGTTTCGAGAGTCACCTAAATTGTTTAATTGGACATTATGTACAATGGGTGGCAAATACCATTGCCCATTTTGTCGGGGTTCTAGTTGCATATGACTAGCTGCTACATGTTGATTCCTAGTGTTACATTTACATTGATCCGTGTTGTGATTCATCATATTACAAATTGCACAATAGATTTGGTTCAGACCATAATTTGTTGCTACATGCCTCAGATTCCTACATTTTGTATAATACAATTGGCCATATGGATTAGTTATAGCCAAAGGGTTTGAGGTTACCATATTTACAGTGTCTTGGGAACCATGCCAAATAGGGTTTGCGGCTTTCAAATTTCATTCCAATTGCTCTGTTGCTTCGAGTATTTGGTCCAATGTTCTAGTTCCATCCAAAGCAAGCAAAAAAATATTTTCTTTTAATAAATTATTAAGTCCATCAATGAACCTACCTTGTACCACATCATTAGGAGGACACTCTAATTTTGGAATTCTCCATAATGTGCTCCGAAATAAAGATGCATGATTGGCAAATTCTTGATTAGGTTGTTGCACCATATATTGTAAAGTAATAAACAAGTGACCTCTCATTTTGGCCTTTTGAAATTGCCTTAAGCATGCAGTCTTCAAAGCATCATACATGGTGAAGTGATTTGGGGCGGATTCTCTCAACCAACAAACTTCTTCTCCACCTAAAGTGGCCTGAAACACGTGACACTTCCATGCATCATCTGGATTTCCTTCCAACAAATCATATTGTGTATAAAAAAGGCAAGCATGCATGTCAAGATCATCATCAATAGTAACACATGCATATGAATCTACCTTTGAAGATTTAGGATTTGGATCATCATCAGCACTTTTACCTGATGTTTTTTTCTTCTCATAAAAAATCCTTGTTTTGCATTCTACTATGTAATGAGATGGTGTCTTACAGTAATGGCACTCTTTTCTTTGAATCAGATGTAGTCGAAGAATTTTCTTTGGGTGTAGAGGAAGCATTAGGGGAAGGACTAGAAGACTTAGGATTAGAAGACTAACTTTCCTTCTTGGATTACTCACTCTTCTTCTCTTTCTTTGTATCCTTCTTCTTCTTTCCCTTTGATGATGAAAACATGGCCTCATTATTCTCTTCCATACCCTTTTATTGATCTTGATCTTGAATAACAGGAACTATAGCTCTTCGAATGAAAGTTCTCTATCTCTTAAAGAGAGAGAAAAACAAGTAACAAAGGTACAATATGTAGATGGAAGTGAGTTTAGAAGTGTCTTTACTATCTCTTATCTCAAATATTTACTCCAACATTGAGTAATTGATCTCGTAAATATTTAAGCTTCAAAATATGTGACTGAACTGTCTCACCAACTTTCATCCTTGTGTTGGCTAGTTGTCTCTTTAGATGAGCTTTCCTAGTAGGGCTTTTGGTCTGATAGAGATTCTCTAACTCCAAGCAAGCTTGAGGAAAGGTTTCGCAAGACCTGATTTGGGGTATAATATGCCATTTGACTCCCATAGCAATATATGAAAGTGCTTGTGCATCCCTTGAATCCCATATGGATTGCTCTTCTATGGGAAGTAGTCTAGTAGTAGTATGGATTCTTGATGATGAAAGAATTTCTTCTTCTTCACTTACCTCCTATTGAGTAAAAATAGGAACAACAAGTCTTTTAGAACGTAAAGTAGGCTCTTCTTTGACTTGTCTTGGCTTGGATAAGTGTCATTGACAATATTCCACAAGTCTTTTGGTACTAATAGTTTCATCATCATCAAACTCCACATTGGATAGTTAGACATTCCCTCAAGCTTGTCTTCATTCTCAAGTCTATAGTCACTCATCTTAGTAAGGGTGTATGTCAACCAACAGGTAGCTTTTGATCAGACAACATTAAATGCAATCTTGGATAATCCTTGGATTTTTTTCTCTCAATCTACTAAGCATATGACAGGTTGGAGAAAGATATTTTCTTCTGTTTCTCTAGCAAAAAGAGAAGGATAAGGAAAAACTTAAGAAAATAGAATTTATGGATGTTGAAGCATCAAAATATTAATTTTACAACAATTGAATGAAATATAAATAGCCACAAATGCGAGGCAAACATATTGCCATCTGTGCCAAGGAATGGGCCACAATTACGATTCCTATTATTACAACCCAAATCAGAAAGGAAGATGGCCACCACATATTCAAGTATGAATGGATACACAAGTTAATACTATTATAGCTCAACTATATAGCAACAACATGATTGGATAGTTTGGCAATTTTAGAATTTTCTTTGATGTTCTTGGTATTTTTCTCCAATTTTTAGTATTTTATTTTTAATTAATTAATGAATTAAAAACAAAGCCCATCCACCTTATTTTTTCCTTTCATATTTTAAAATAAAACAAAAGCCCCCTCAGGATGCACCTACCTACCCTTGTGCTCCATCTCACCCCCCCCTCTCTCTCTCTCCCTCTCCCTCTCTCTCTCTCTCTCTCTCTCTCTCTCTCTCCCTCTCCCTCTCTCTCTCTCTCTCCCTCTCCCTCTCTCTCTCTCTCCCTCTCCCTCTCCCTCTCTCTCTCTCTCTCCCCTCTCTCTCTCTCCCCTCTCTCTCTCTCTCTCTCCCTCTCTCTCTCTCTCTCTCTCTCTCTTTCTCTCTCTCTCTTTCTCCCTCCCTCCCTCCCTCCCTCCCTCTCTCTCTCTCTCTCTCTCTCTCTCTCTCTCTCTCTCTCTCTCTCTCTCTCTCTATATATATATATATATATATATATATATATATATATATATATATATATATGCCTCCCCCTCTCTCTCTCTCTTCTTGATCCCCTCGCCCTCCAACTACCCTTAGGCTTGATTTATCCTATGCTTTTTATCCCCCCCCCCCACACACTCGACATCCATAATTTATTTTTATTTTTATTTATTTTATTTTATTTTCTGTTTTTTCCTTATATATATATATATATATATATATATATATATTCATGTGTGTGTGTGTTTGTGTGTGTATATGTATGTATGTATATAGAATCCTTCAATGGCTAAGAAGTCTTCATAATAATTGATGAGGGAAGTCAAAAGTTATTAATCATAACTGATGTGCCTATATCGTGTCTTGAAGGAGACCACTTGATGTGCAAGCTCTCTATTACCATAAGTGTCAATGTGAAAGGCCCAATGGCTATCGAACACTTTTGTATATGTTCTTTAATAAATCATATAGTATCCCGGTGAGTCCTTGACTCAAGTTTCATCTTCATTAGTAAAAGCTAGGAAATGTGAGCTCGTGCTCTCTATACGTTGTGTAGTTCTAAGTATTTAGCAAGGCTATGCAAAGTATCACGTGTGTTGTCTACAACTTGGTTTTGTACTTTGAGTGTATCATCACTTCATCTTGATTGCTTCCTTATGCTTCCTGCCAGGGTTAGACATATATCTGCCCATAACTCCGATTGCAAATGCAATGTCTATTCTCATAGCTACCATAGAATACATAAGACTACTAGCAGTAGACTCATAAGGAATTTTTGGCCATGAATTCCTTTTCCTCATCTAATTTAGGGCAATCATCTTTGGTCAATTCCACAAATCCAAGTAAAGTTGCACTCAATGTCTTGCCACCTTGCATATTAAACAGGTGAAGTACTTTGGATATGTACTCACTTTGAGACACATATATGCATCTTTTACTCCTATCACAAGGAATGACCATGCCAAGAATATTTTTTGGCATCCCCCAAATCCTTCATATATAATGTCTCACTCAAGTTCTTTTTGAGCAATGACAAGTCATTAGAGGATTTCCCACCAATCAACATATCATAAACATAAGAATCAAGCAATGGCATGTTAGTACCATTATCTAGGGGATTTTTTAAGTCCATATAAGCTCTTCTTTAGCTTTCAACCTAGAATCTTTCTGCTAGGAACTACATAACCTTATAGTGGTTCCATATAGATCTCATCTATAAGATCCCCATCCATTTAGACTAGCTCTAAGTCCTCCATTGCAACAAATCCAAGCAATATGCCGGTTGTATTCATCTTGACTATTAGAGAGAAGATTTTCTCGAAATCAACACCATGTTGTTGCTTAAAACCCTTGACAACCAATCATGTTTTATACTTTGAAGAAGCACTATCTGATGTGAATTTCAACTGATATACTCATTTACATGGTAAAGCTTTCCTAACCTTTGGCAAAGGTGTCGAATCCTAAATACCATTCTTGTGAATAGAATCTAATTTTCTCTTCATGGCACACTTCCACTTGACATGATCCTTTGTCTGCACAACCTCTTTGTAGCAAGAAAGCTCACCAACATCTATTAGCATAACAAAATCCAAACATGGAACATATCTATCAAAGCAGATGCGAGACATGTGCAAAACGTATCAATGACTGTTGAAGAGGAACATTTGTTGATTGATCTAATTGGATATTGTCCTGAACATCCTTATGTGTTGCATTCTTATGCATGCTAACCAGAGCACTAGTATCATCAAAAACTACTCTTCTCACTTCAACCTTCTTAATGGGCTTTATATGCATCTTAACTTATTGAAAATGACATCACTACTTCTAATGATTGAGCATGCTTTAGGATCCCATAAGCGATATCCAATTGACCATCTCATATCCAAGAAAAATGCATTTTCTCCACTTATAGTCGAACTTTTTTCTAAGATTCTTGGGTCAATGAACATATGCTTCAAACTCAAAAAGTTGAAGATGATCATAATTGGTGCCTAACTCTTATGCCACTTTCACACCTTTGGTAGTACTATGTGATAGTTCAATCACATGAAATTCAGTCAGCATTGCTTCTACCCAAAAGCCTTGTGAAATATTTGCATATTGCAACATAGAAACTCTTCTATCCTTAAATAGTTATATTCATCCTCTTAGTTATGAAATTTTGTATTGGGGTAAAACGAGCTATAAACTCTGTAGAATTCCTCTAGAGTGACAAAAAAGGTTTAATTCATGTGAGGTATACTCACCTCCTGGACCATTGTCAAAGTGTAAATCCTTGAGCTTAGTTCCTTTTTTACTCTCAACTAAAGCAAGCCATTTTATGAAAGTATGGAATACCTCATCCTCCAATTTGATAGGATATACCCAAAATTTTCTAGTAGCATCATCCATGAAAGTGAAAAAGTAAAGAGAAACACCTAATGACCTTGTGGGCATAGGACCACACCAAAATCTAGCATATGTCACGAGGATGGAGATAAGGAAGAGAGTTCACACACACAATCTCACAATCAAGGAGAAGCACACACACAAATTGAGGCAAGGAAGAATGATCTTCTTCAAAAGGAATGTATGAGAATGACCTAAAAAACAAGAATACAACAAGTGCAATATATAAAGACTAGTACATAAGGAAAAACCTAATGTCCGTGAATGAGTGAGCTAGCAAGAAACAAATGTGCCATCACTCTCGATAGATAAATCTAATAAAGCTCAATGAACTGTCCCTAACATATACCGGCGTGACCACTATACATGTTAGAGAAATGAAAAAGTAATATGTGTTATCCTTGATCAACACATGTTGAGCTTGATATCTCAACACTCCCCCTCAAGCTCACCGCCATGTCCTCTAATCCAAGCATCTTCCAAAACTTCTTTAGCTTTTCTGCTCCAAGTGCTTTAGTGAAAATATCAGTAACCTGCTCATCCATTCTCACATAAACAAGATCAATATCACCTGCTAATACCTTCTCTCTGATGAAGTGATAATGTACCTCAATATGCTTTGTTCTCACATGAAAAACAGGGTTCCCTGCTAACTGTATGCTGCTAAGATTATCACAATAGATGGTGATAGGATTTTGCACTTCCACACCTAAATCTACATATAGCATCTCCAGCCATGCTGCCATTACAACACCTCTATACTCAGCCTCTATACTCGGAAAAGCAACAGTGGTTTGCTTTTTACTGCTCCATGTAATAGCTGCACTCCCAAGTGAGAATAGAAAACCACTAGTAGATCTTATATATGGAATGCTATCAACCCAATCTGCATTAGTGTATCCATGAACGTGCAAATCTACACCAGCTTCATAAAACAATGCATAATCCAAAGTAGCACTCACATAATGTAGAGTGCACCTCAAAGCATCCAAATATGGCTTCTTGGGAACCTGCATAATCAAGTCCAACAGTGTAGCTTAGATCAAGCCTTGTAATTGTGAGATATATCAAGCTTCCCACAATTTTCTTGTACATAGTAGCATTTTCCAATGCTTTACCTGATGTAGTATCCAGCTTCAAATTCTGATCTAATGGCATAGAAATTGGCTTGCAATCAGCCATACCATACTTTTGCAACATATTCAATGAATATTGCCTTTGTGACATCCATATACCTATTTTTGTATGTACAAACTCAATGCCTAAGAAATAACGCAGCATACCAATATCTTTCATGTCAAATCCTTGCATAAGAAGTTGCTTTATCTCTTTAATTCTTTCTTCATTATCATCACCTACAATCAAGTCATCAACATAAATAGCCACAATTGTGACGCCATCATCACCCTTCCTTACATATAGTGAATGATCTACATCACACGTAGAAAACCCAATGGTGGTTAAGTAGATCAACAATCCTTGCATGCCATGCACGAGGAGCTTGCTTCAACCCATACAAAGCCTTTTGCAACCTGCAAACATATTCTGGATGCTTTGCATCTTCATGTCCTTGTGGCTAGTCCATGTATATGTCTTCCTGTAACTCAGCGTGTGGGAAAGCATTCTTCACATCTCAAAGTCCATCCTTTTGCTGTAGCTAATGCAACAAGTGTTCTGAAAGTAGACATTTTAGCTATAGGGCTGAATGTTTCCTCATAATCAATTCCATATGTTTGTCATATCCTTTTGCTAACAACCGTGCTTTGTACCTGCTTATGCTACCATCAACATTGTGCTTTACCTTGTAAACCCACTTGCAGCCCATGGGTTTCATTCCTTGTGGCAATGGAACTAGTTTCCATGTCTCGCTTCCATAAAGTGCAGCCATCTCCTCATCCATAGGTTTTTTCCAATATGCATTTCAGTTGCATCTTCAAAACAAGAAGGTTCAGCACCTTCTATTACCTTGGTCATGTAGGCACAATGATGAGCCATATAACTATCATACATCAATTGTTGCACTGAATTCTGCATCCTCCCAGATCTTCTTGGTCCTGGGTCACTTCTCCTTGTATCATCTGCATGTGCCTTTCTTACTCCTGGAGTCTTCACAGAGGGCAATCCAAGTTCCTTGTCAAGACTCTTTTCTAAACCACTTGAATCTCCATCAATGTCTTCAAAACCTACGCATGTTTTACTACCAATACAAAGCTTTTCTTCCCCTTTCTTGGATGTATTTGATGGATTTGCTGGACTAAAATTTCCACGCAATCTTCCACTCCATGGATTTGAGTTGGAACTATTGCTCAATGATTCATCCAGTCCACTCAGAACTTGAGATTCTGCACTTGATTTTTTAGCATTTTCTTTGTCATTTGATTCAAGATTAAGTCCATCTTTGGCATTTGCATAGAAGCTTGACATTTCATCAAATACCACATCTCTGCTCACCTTCACCTGTCGTGCAAGTGGGTTATAACATTTATATCCTTTTTGTTCAAGAGAGTATTCAGTGAAGACACATTTTTTTGCTTTTAGACAAGCTTCATCCGCAACTCATCTAGAACATGTACATATGCAATACAACCAAAAACTTTCATATGTGATAAGTTTGGCTTTTTACCTGTGAACTTCTCTTCAGGTCTTCAGGTGTAACTTGATGTACAATAGCAGTTGGAGTTCTGTTCATGATGTATACAGCCGTATGCATAGCTTCTGCAAATAACAATGAGGCATATTCTTCTCAGCCATCAAGGCTCTTGCTATTTCTGCAATATTTCTATTTTTGGATTCAGCAATGCCATTCTGTTGTGGTGTGTACCTGCATGAAAACTGATGTCGAATTCCATGATATTTTAGAAAATTGATGAGCTCATTTGACATGTATTCACCTCCTCCATCAGATCTTAATGTTGGAATATATTTCCCTGTCTTATTTTCCACCATGGCTTTAAAATTCTGGAAGTGAGTGAACACCTCACTCTTCTCTTTCATGAAATATACCCACACTTTTCGTGTATGGTCATCAATGAAAGTAACATAAAACCTGCAACTACCCATAGATGTAGTCTTTGTAGGTCCCCCAAACATCTGTATGTACTATTTCTAGTACATTCTCACTAACATGCTTGTCATGTGAAAATGATGATCTTGATTGTTTTCCAAATTGACATGCTACACATACCTTTTGTTGATATATTTAGGTAGTGATGTGTGTGAACACACTAGGACTGTCGATGCACTTTTTCCCTCTATAGGAGGTTTTTTTCCCCCAGCTTGTATATACGCCTATTGCCCTAATGGGCTACTTATCTTTGTATATTCTCTAGTAATACATTCAGTATTGTGTGTTGTGCTCCTAGCTTCTTCTTCTTGCTTGTGTTGTTCACGTGCTTCTGTAGACGTCTAACTCCAACAATTGGTATCAAATCAGGTCATCACTTCATCTAGGGCACCGTCGACACTCCTCCATTTGCAGTCTCATAATCGCATGAATTTTGGTGAGCATATTCAGCGTGTTTTCGAGATCAAAACAGCTTCGCTATGTCGTGTCGAAATCGTGATCTGAGCTCGTTTCGGCCTCTGAATGCACTATCACAACGCTTGTGCAAGCTATTTTGTCTTTTTGTGCCAAAGGTATATACCAATTTATGTTCGCCAATATAAGCGTCTCGAAGTCTGCTACAGGTCTAGCAAAATTGGTCTGGGCAGTTCTGTTCAACTTTTTGAGATACAGTCAATTTTCTGCATCAAGGTATTTTAGTCACCAACCATGGCTGAAAGTAGTGATGTATTCCGTATGTTGGCTGTTGAGGATAAGTTGGATGGTACCATCTACCCGTTATGGGCTTATATGATGTGACATGTGTTGGTTGCAAAAGGACTGTGGAACATTGTGCAAGGTGTCCAAAAACGTCCTATCACACCTGCAATTGTTACAACTACAGGTATTGAAGCTGATGTAGAAGGTGTCGAAGATGATGATATTCTGCATATTCCTGTTCGTGCTTCGGTTTCTGGTGCACCTACTATAGAGCAGATTCGCTGGGATGGCAAAGATGCCCAGGCACATGCATTGATAGCTTTGTCTGTCAAATGTGCCATTTTTCCTCACATTCGCTCCTGCAGAATAGCTAAGGATGCTTGGGATACACTTACCACATTGTACCAAGCTAGGAATGAGGATTGTGTTGCTTACCTCCGAAAACAATTGGAGAGTGAGCACATGAATGAAGGTGATTCTATGGACAGTTTCCTAACAAAGATCAAAGACTTGAAGGAAGAGTTGATTTCTGCTGATGAGGTTATACCAGATAGCTCACTTGTGCAAACCGTTCTGAATGGTCTTCCTGATTCATAACAAAGTTTTGCTTCTACTCTTCGGTTGATGATGAAAGGCAATCCAAATGCCTTATCATTTGAGGATTTATTCTCTGTTCTATTGCAGGAAGATCAATCCACGCAGAACAAGTCCATTATGCGAGTTGCAGATCAAGCTTTCTTGGCTAGTCACAAGGGCAAAGGAAAATGGAGCTCTTCAACTAGTAAGCAGAAATCTGCTAATTCTGCACATTCGAAGAAGGAAGATAAAGATAAGAAGAAAACAGAAAAGCAAAAATTGTTTTGTAAGTACTGTAAAGGGAATGATCATATCATAAAGAACTGTCCAAAACTGGTTGCTAAAGAGGCAAAGAAGAAAGAGGTTGGAATGGTTGTTGTAGAGGTCTCTACACCAAAAACAGAGTCTGCTAATCTTGTGCAGGAAGAAGAATGGGCGTTTACTACTGTCTGCAATTTTGAGCCATCTTCTCATGAGTAGTGCATGTCTGCAATAGACTCAGATCTTTGCCAGTATTTTGACAGTGGGGTGACCAAACATATTACCTTGTAGCGCAGTTTCTTCTCTTCACTTGAGCCTGCCCCTATAGGGAATACTGTTACATGCGCTAACAACTCCTCTTATCCTGTTATGGGAGTTGGCAAGATCATTTTGACTACTGCTGATGGTAGTTCTTTCACTTTGTCAGATGCTTTATTTGTGTCAGGGATCAAGAAGAACCTATTATTAGTTTTTGCATTAGCCAAGATTGCCTTGGTTGTGAAATTTGCTGATGATAGGTGTACAGTTCATGATCTGTCAAATGGCGATGTGATTATTGCTTCTGGCATTTTATGTTGTGGGTTGTATAAGCTCATAGACTATGAAAGATTTGGAAATGATTTGGCATGTGCACTAAATGATTCTCAGGCTATGTCAGATGCATATCTTTGGCATGCACGCTTTGGTCATCTGAATTTTACTAGTTTGCTATGCCTGCGGAAATCTGAAATGGTGTCCTCTTTGCCCAAACTTGAGGCACCTAGAAAACATGTTTGTGAAGGGTGTATTTTGGGAAAAATGCAGCGTTCGTCCTTTCCAAAAGATGGTTCAGTTCGGGCTACTCAGAAATTGCAACTTGTACATGGTGATGTTTGTGGTCCTATGTAGACACCTTCTTTTGGGAATTATCTTTACTTTGTGACTTTCATCGATGATTTTTCCCGGCATGCATGGGTATATCCATTGAAGGAAAAGTCCGAAGTGTTCATGTGCTTCAAACAGTTTTTGGTTTTGGTTGAAAATCTCTCAGCACATAAAATGGGCACCCTCCGTTCTGATCAAGGGGGGGAATATGTCTTCTGATTTTAATGCATTTCTGGCTGAACGTGGGATAAAACACCAATGTACAATGACGTATACACCTCAACAAAATGGAGTTGCTGAACGAAAGAACAGGTCACTCATGGAGATGGCAAGGTGTATGGTCAAGAGTCAGGCTTTACTACATAGTTTCTGGCTTGAGGCTATCATGTGTGCAACATATGTACTGAATAGGTGTCCCACTAAAGCGCTACAGTCTATCACTCCATATGAGGCTTGGCATGATCGCAAGCCATTTGTTGCTCATCTGCGTGTTTTTTGTTGTTTGGCATATGCATTAGTGCCTGAACAACATCACAGAAAATTGGATGATAAAGCAGTAAAATGTATTTTTGTTGGGTACAATTTTGAAAGTAAAGGCTATCATCCGTATCATCCACAGATAAACGCATTCTGGTTAGCCGTGATGTTTTTTTTGTGGAAGATGCTATTCAACCATTACTTTCATGTACTAAGGAGACATCTATTAGCTCCAAAGACATGTATGATACTTTGTTGCCTCTTTTTATAGGTGGATAGTCTAGTGTTGGTCCCAATGAGGCAACTTCTCAACCTTTGCAGGTTTCATGTGATGATACAGATCATCCCATTTCTCATGCACATTTACATGATGCACTAGTTGATGAGAGAGCTGATATTGAGCAGGCAAAAACTATGCCAAAATGGCTGGTGTAGACTTTGTGTGGCAGCAAATTAGATGCACCTCTGTCATATTGTACTCGTTCAGGCTCTCATAGTTCCTCTTTTGCATCATATTTCTATGCTATGGCTGCATCTAGTCTTTGTGATGAGAACGAGCCTGTTTCGTTTGATGAAGCACAAAGGATGGCTGCTATGCAATCAGAATATGATGCAATAATGAAGAATGGTACTTGGTCTTTATGTGACTTGCCTCCTGGCAAGAAGGCCATTGGCACTAAGTGGGTATACAAGCTGAAGCGTAAACCGGATGGTATAGTTGACAAGTATAAGGCTAGGCTTGTTGCAAAGGGTTATGCATAGGAAAGAGGCATTGATTTTGATGAGACCTTTGCACCTACATGTCGTATGACTACTATTCGGAGCATCTGTGCACTTGCAGCTCATCATGGTTGGAATGTACATCACATTGAAATAGCATTTCTGAATGGTGACTTGCATGAAGAAGTGTATGTTTTTTAGCCCCGTGGCTTTGTGCAGAAAGGGCATGAAAACCAGGTGTACAGGTTAAAGAAGGCATTATATGGTTTAAAGCAAGCACCACGTGCTTGGTATGAGAAGATACATGCCTATCTGATTGCACATGGTTTTGAGAACAATCCAACAGAAAGCACCTTATATGTTAGGCGTGCTAATGATGTGCTTGTGATCATTGTTGTCTATGTTGACGACATGTTGCTCATTGGTCCTATTGAGAAGCATATTTTTGATTTTAAGGCTGATTTGCATGCCGCATTTGAGATGTCTGATTTCGGGCATTTGCATCACTATTTGGGCATTCAGTTTATGCAAGTTGATGGTGGAATGCCTTTGTGTTAAACGAAATGTATTGACACATTATTGCAGCGTTTTGGCCTTGAAGACTGTAAGACTATTGCCACTCCTATGGAGATAGGTTTACAATTGAGTCTTCATGATGTTGGAGATGCATTTGATGATGTTCTCTATCAGCAGGATGTTGGATGTTTGATTTACTTATGCATTACTCGGCCAGATATTCAGTTTGCTTTCTCAGAGATGAGCAGGTTTATGCATTGCCCAGGAGTCAAGCGTTGGAAGGCAATTAAGCGCATCTTTCGCTATTTGAGTGGTACTCGGCTACTTGGGTTGTTTTATCCCAAGGGGGGATCACTATCGTCAGATTTTCATGCTTTTTCTAACTCTGATTGGGCTAGTTGATATGACACTCGTGTGTCCACTAGTGGCTTTTGCTTCATGCTTAGTAGCTCATGTATATCTCGGTTGAGCAAGAAGCAGTGTAGTGTGGCCACTTCCAGTTGTGAGGCTGAGTATAGGGCAGCTTTCATAGCAATTGTTGAGTGTGTGTGGCTCAGACGCCTTATGGATGATTTGGGTGTTGGTCAGACTTCTGCCACCACCATCTTCACTGACAGTCAGAGCGCATTCTCAGTTGCGAGAAACCCTGTGTTCCATGCTCGTAGTAAGCACATTGAGGTGCATTATCACTATGTCTGGGAGAGGTTCTCTGCTGCGGAGATCAACTTGGCATATGTGCCCACGCAGGAGAACATTGCAGACCTTTTCACGAAGGCTCTGCCTAGGGAGAAGTTTGAAGCTTTTCACAAAGCTTTGGGCTTACTTCCTTTTGTGGAGTGATTTCCACATAGCTTGGCACTTCCTTATACATGAGTGCCAGCTCCTTGTTCACTGCATCACTCCCAGGGGGGATTTGTTGATATATTTAGGTAGTGATGTATGTGAACACACTAGGACCGTCGGGGCACTTTTTTCCCTCTTTAGGAGGTTTTTTTCCCCCGGCTTGTATATACGCCTATTGCCCTAATGGGCTACTTATCTTTGTACATTCTCTAGTAATACATTCAGTATTGTGTGTTGTGCTCCAAGCTTCTTCTTCTTCCTTGTGTTGTTCGCGTGCTTCCGTAGACGTCTAACTCCAACACCTTTTGCATCTCGGCAACCTTGAAAATTGGTAGTCCATGGACAACCTCGTTTGACTGCATCAATTTCAGCCTTTGCGAGTTTGCATGTCCAATCTGTATGTGCCAGATCTCTATATCAACAATAAGTTCTACACCTTTTGCAAACATGGCTGCATTCATTTTAGGAATTTTCACTTTTAAGGTGAACATCCTACCCACTTTGTTTCCTTTGAAAATCAATCTTCCATCTTGTTTGTACTCTTCTACATATAAACCATCGCATTGAACCTGACTTGTAATCTCTGGTCAACCATTTTTCCAACACAAACCAGATTCTTTGTTATATTTGGAACATGCAGCACATTAGCAAGATGTTTTACCTTTCCATCCTCCATAGATAGTGCTATGTTTCCTGTATGCTTGATAGTGTGTGATGTGTCATCACCTGTTTCAACATATCTAGGAACTAGCAATTTTTGCAAAGTACTAAGCCATTCCGCATGACTGTCATGTGATTTGAAGCACCTTAATAAACATACCAAACATTATCATTCGATTTTGAAACACCAGCAGACATCGTATTTATCATGTGATGTTGAACCATGAACATCTTCTCAAAATCATCTACATTTGTGGATGCATAGTTGTTTTGTCGCCTTTTGTTATTTTGATTCTTCAACCTGCAATCACGTTCAAAAGACCAGTTTTACCATAATTCCAACATCCTTTACTGTCATTACCTAAATCATTTCTTTGGAAATTTCAGCGATCTCTTTGGCTCCCCTTGCCTCGAAACTGTCTTGTTCCTCCTACATGATTTTGTTGTTGACTTTGGTCTTGGTTATTGTGTCCTCTTCCGCTTCCGAAGCCTCTACCTCTGCCTCTTCCTCTTCCAGAGTAGAATACCTACTCCGAACTGGGTATTCCTTGGGATTTTGAATGCTCACCAAGATTCTTTTCTTCAATAATCAACATAAATACTAGATCAAGAAAATTCGAAATATTTTCCCTGGTCTGTATAGAAGTTTTGAATTGCTTATATGCAGGTCCTAAACCACGAAGGCATACTCCACCTTATCACCATCATCTACATTCACACCAATAGATGCAAGTGACTCACATATGCTTTTGATTTTCAGGGTGTAGTCACTTACCGACATGCTCTTTTTCTCCAATGTATGTAGCTCATTCTTGAGTTGCAATTTATGTGCCTTTGTATTGGTCTCATACAATGTGACCAAACTGTTCCAAGCCTCTTTTGGAGTCTTGGCATTCTGTATGAGCCCAACCATGCTATCCTATATGCTAACAGATAGCCAATACATTACCTTTCTTGCTCCTTGATTCCATTCTTCATATGCTCTAAATTGTTCCACAGTTTGATTCCTCTATGGTAACTATAGAGTGTTTTCATTCTCTCCTTTGATGTACTTCCAATAGCCTTTTCCCATCACAAAATTCATCATCGTGAATCTCCAAGCATGGAAGTTGTTCTTGTCCAACTTATCGCTCATAAGTTGACTCATTCCATCTGCGTTTGCCATTTCTGTAGCTATTCACAACACTCCAAAACACTACAAGCAACACTTCTACTTGAACACTGTCGCACTATGATGTGATAGTTTGATCTAAGAAAAACACAGTTTTCATGCATCAATAGTACACAGAATCACTTGAAATTCTGGATCTGGAATATATGAGTGTTTTCAAACACGAAGCAAGATAGAATTTTGCAAATTGACCTAATTTTGTTGTGGGCTCCACCTTGCGGGCTCAGAATAGAGGTCGAGATGGCTCCGAAACTTCAATCTGACAAAAATGAGTGACCCTAAAGGATAACTCATGAAAATATTTTGAGGCCTTCTAGCTTCTCACTAATTTTTGTAGCAATCTGAGGTTGTTTGTGAATCGCACTTTCTCCATGCCTTCTCGCATACTCTTCAACGTTGACCTTCTCCACGAGCTCTCTACAGCCACATTGGCTCTGATACCATGTCGGGAGGAAGGAGATAAGGAAGAGATCTCACACACATAATCTCACAATCAAGGAGAAGCACACACACAGATTGAGGCAAGGAAGAATGATCTTCTTCTTCTTCTTCTTCTATTACATAAAAGGAATGTACAAGAATGACCTAGAAAACAAGAATACAACAAGTGCAATATATAAAGACTAGTACATAACGAAAAACCTAATGTCCGTGAATGAGTGAGCTAGCAAGAAAAAAAATTTCCATCACTCTCGTAGATAAATCTGATAAAGCTTAATGAACTATGCCTTACATATACCGCATGACCACTATACATGTCAGAGAAATGAAAAAGTGATACGTGTTATCTTGGATCATCACATATTGAGCTTGATATCTCAACAGCATCCACATGTGGAAAAGAGAATCGATCATAAGAGCCTCAAAGGGCACAGTTCTGGCAAGTCTCAACACATTAGCATCATCACAAATAGCATTAATTGCTTCTATCTTCACAGTCAAAGCAGGTGGTGTAAGTAACTGTTTAACATGCCTATCAAGATTTTGTCCTTTACCTTTAGCATTCTTTAATGCATAGAAATCTTTCTTCATATGTCCTTTCTTATGAAAATGATGGTACTCCATATCCCTCTTCCTTGATTTACTTCTACTCTTATTTCATTGACCATTCTTTTCCTTGTTCTTGCTTCTACCACTTTCCTTGGTAAGAATCACAAACATTATATACATCTTCACTATGAGTGCCAACCATAGACTTTCTATGGATCTCTTCACTCAAGTGTGCTCCACATGTCATCCTAGACCAGTTTACCACCATGTGCACTATTGCCAAGAACTATGCAAAATGTACAACATGATCATGATAAGTTTCATAGCAACAAGGTCGCTTTCATTTCATCATCCGTCTCCATTTTTTGAGCTTGTAATTGAGAGAATATATCATCAAACTCATTTAGGTGAGTAGCAATAATATTTGTGTCCCTCATGCAAAGGTCATATAACTTTCTCATCATATACACTTTATTTTCTGCTGTCTCTTTTTCATATATTGCATAACTTCTTCCAAATCCCCTTTGCACTTTCATAGTCCAATAGTATAAAGTAAATGTATCTGCTAGTTGCAATCAAATGGTAGACCTGCCATTTCAACTACCTCATCCCAATCATCATCATCCATGTCAACAAGCTTCTTTGAGAATCCATTTACGGGCTTCCACTGCCTCCTCTAAATCAACACATCCTTAATATGATTCTTACATAACCCTATAAGTTATAGCTCTTCTTGGGAACACTAGCACTAGACCTTGATCCATCATATGTACCTGAGACCTCTTATGTCATGATGATAGAGAACTGAATAATAATGAGGCAAAAATAGTACAAACACCACTAAGGCTCAAAAAAAATGACCATGTGCAAAATTCTGAGCAAATTTTGATAGATTCTCCCTAGAAAAATGGATCAATGAACAAAAATGACCAATCAAAGAGATTATGTGAGAATGTATGTGCTCACACCCTTACACCAATGTATGTCAAGAAGAAAACTCAACTATTGTATAATTGAAAAACTAGAATCTATAAAAGTTTTTCTAGAGTCTTCTCTACAAAATGAGCATATCACCAATGTGAAAAAACTCCTAACATGTAAACCTGCATATTGAATCACTAAGTCTACTGCATATAACTACTTAACCAAATGAAGCCAACTATGCTTATCGAGCACCTATGAACAACTAGCATACAACTCCATTAGTGAGGCTAAGTAAGTCTTCCACCTGCATCATCAAAGAGACACCAACATTTGGGTGTCTCCCAGTTAAGAAAACCTCACCACAACCCTCTTTATGAATGTCAAAGGCTTTATGCAAAAACATAACCATTATATCAATGACCACATTGATTTTTTATTTCCCTATAAAAACCCTGATTGCCACTAAAAATGAAACACATGCATATTACCTATATTCTAAATGTCTAATTTGGAAGGATTCTAGTCCATAGTTTGATTCTCAAAGACTATATATTTCCTAGGGAAACTAAATTTTTACCACCACACCTTCAATATTCATTCATTTACCTTACCTTGAATGTCTTAAAAACGGTGTTGGGCCAAAGATCTATTTATAAATGAAAATGCATTACACTATTCTGGATCCCTTTTTAATACTTCTATGAAATGAAGACAAATGGATCAAGGATCGTATACAATAAGTTTGGGTCAACTTTTTTGCAAAAAAAAAAATTTGCCAATGTGGTCTACATGTGATTATTGCACGTCATAAGAGAGGGGTATTCCCAGAAGTCATCATTTTACAAAGTGGAAGTTTCTTGGTTTTTCTTTCCTCATAGAATCCCTAATTGCCACTAAAAATGAAATGAATGCATATTAACTATATTCAGCATACCTATTCAGAAGGATGTCAGTTCATATTTTCAATTTCAAAAACTAAGATTTTACGGTTCCTAGAAAACTAGAAATATTTCACCACCAACACCTTCAATAACCATTCTTTTTCTAACCATATCTTCGATGTCTTGAAAAGGTTCTTGGGCCAAACAACTATTTAATAAAAAATCCTCTAAGTTATTATAGATCACTTTTTGGTCCTTCTACAAAATCAATACAAATAGATCAAGAATCCTATACAATACTTTTGGGTCATATTTCTTGGAAAAAAATTAGTATCCTTTATGTTTGAGTATTATCCCTCATAAGAGAGGAGCTACTTCAAGAATTCATCATTTTACAAGTGGGTGCTTTCAGTGATGAAGATAAACCATACCTAAGAACACTTCACTCACTTCTTCTTATATATATTCTCTCTCTCTCTCTCTCTCTCTCTCTCACTAGCTCTCTCCCTCCCTCTCTCCCTCCCTCCCTCCCTCCCTCCCTCTCTCTCTCTCTCTCTCTCTCTCTCTCTCTCCCCTTTTTGTTGTATGGTCAAAAGTTAGGCTTTATCACATAGCTTCTGGCTTGAGGTTGTTATGTGTGTAGCATACATACTTAACAAGTGTCCCACTAGAGAATCATTGTCTATCACTCCATATGAGGCTTGGCATGGTTGCAAGCCATCTTTTTCTCATTTGTATGTCCTTTGTTCTTTAGCATATGCATTATTACATGAACAATGACATAGAAAATTGGATGATAAAGTAAAAAAAATATCATTTTGTTGGGTGCAATTCAAAAAGAAAGGGCTATCATCTGTATCATCCACAAACTAAATGCATTTTGGTTAGTCATGATGTTTTTGTGGAAAATGAAATTCAACCCTTACTTTCATGTACCAAGGAGATAATTGTTAGCTCAAAGAATGTGTATGTCACTTTTTTTCCTCTTTTTACAAGTGGATAGTCGGGTACTAGTCCAAATGAGGAAATTTATAAGCCTTTATAGGTTCTATATGATGATGCAATCATTCCATTTCTAATGTAGATTTACATGATGCACTTGTTGAATGAGAGGGATGACATAGAAGAGGCAAAAACTATTTCGAAATAGCTGGTGTAGCCCGAGTAGTAGATGCCTTTTCCTGACTAGTAGATGGGTCTTGCATAGTAGATGCACTATGAGTAGCACAATTCTAAGACATCTTAGTATCATGATGCAGCACAGTCAACTCCTACTGAAGCATGTCATAGAAATCAAGGTCCTCTGTCGCAACAGTGGGCATGTTCTTGACCTGTTCAATGTCAACGTCATCCGTGTTGACCTCTCGCACCTTCATTGAAGATTGAATGACCACCATCCTCCAATAGATGTAGGTTTCATTGGCAATAGATAAACCGCTCCAAATACAATGTAGATAGCCTATTCCTCTTCTTTGTGTGAAAGAGGAACTACGTACTCCAATTCCTTTCACAAGGACTTGCACTACAGTCTTGTGAAATTATGCGAATGGCTTACTATCTTTGCATAATTTTTTATAAAAAAAGGAAACACAAGAAGGCCCATGAGTTATAATCTTGAACTTTGAGTAATCAATTCAAGAGCTCGTTAAAAAATTCAAAATTCAAGAGTAATGAGTTATTAGTGACTTATTAGCTTAAGTGTATCAACATCATGTCTCTCCCACAAAGCCATAGGAATCAATTGCATACTTCACAAGCATGAAGTGTCTCTACCAAAAAGTCCTCCTTTATTATGGAACTAAGTAAGTTCAATTTCTAGCTTTTGGCATAGTTCCAAATCAGAAGCTCCATATAATCGATCTATGTAATCATTCCAAGCTTTTAAAAACTCCATATCCAATGAATATTTTGTAGATCCCCATAAAGGGTGTAGTAGATTGGCCATCCCATGTATAGGTGATGGAACCAATCCCATCTCTTCCTCCATACTCCTTTTATTTCCTCTTTTCTCATGGATAAAAAACAAATCAAGTTAGAAGCAAAAGAATTTGAAGTTGATTGTTCCACATGGTACATACAATGATAGTAGATACATATCACATAGTACGTACACATAGATACATTGCAAATGTTTCACTTACATGATACACATGTGACATAGTAGCAAGTGCATACATACATGGTACATATATACAAACACATGCACACATCACATACACAAACTTTAAGTACATACTACATACACACATACCCACACACATTATATATGACATATGGCACATACACATACATGATACATACACACATACACACATGTCACATACACACATGTCACATACACATACATACGTACATACATATTACACACATTGTCACATGTCATATACACACATGACACATACATATATACACACATACACATGCACATGTGATATGACACATACACACATGATAGTATACACATGTCATGACTAAGATAGTACATACATGATCATTGATGAATAAAACGAACATTAAAAATTAAAGTTTATTTACCTCTCCCATATCAAATAAGGACATTTCTAAATAGACTCTCTGACACGGTCCATGAACTCTTATACTAGTTCAATCTTGTACATATATACACACATACACATAGACATACACATACACACACACACACAAACACACACACACACACACACACACACACACATATATATATATATATATATATATATATATATATATATATATATATATATATATATATATATATATATATATATATATATATATATATATATATATATATATATATATATATATATATATATATATATATATATATATATATATGTGTGTGTGTGTGTGTGTGTGTGTGTCTCTCTCTCTCTCTCTCTCTCTCTCTCTCTCTCTCTCTCTCTCTCTCTCTATATATATATATATATATATATATATATATATATATATATATATATATATATATATATATATATATATATATATATATATATATATATATATATATATATATATATATATATATATATATATATATATATATATATATATATATATATATATATGGAAGCTTTAAGTCTACATGTGGAAGCTTTAAGTCTTTTGCCTCTTTTTTTTTTCCAAATCTTTACACTCTTTCAAGCATGTATCAATTGTTTCCAAGTTCTTTATAAGACAAATGCCCACAAGTCACTGATAATTAGTCCATCCAAGAAGAGGGATATCCATTTTTCTCAAGACAGAACCCCTTGAAATTGACATCTATCCACATACTACTTGAATCTTTGAGCCATAAGCCTTACAGTCTCATGACTATGTTGTATGAAGCTATGGATCAAAGAAGCGGTCATGTATGACTCCTTTCTTTGAGAAACCACCATTGAACTCATCTAGAAGATGCCCAACACCTATAAATGCATGTTTGTCCAATGATCAGAACCAATTCAAGGTTGTTCCTACAAATGTGAGCTCAAAAGATTCTTATTGAGTGAAAAAATCATTCGCTTTCTGCTTTGGGCACTTGCTTAAAATCTACCACACGATTGTAAGGACCAATCATGCCATCATAATGATTCTTCATGCATTTGGCAACTTGATAAGGATGAAGCTTTCTACCAATATCTTGTGGTCGTACAAGTGGGAACGGATGAGCATTTCGTTGCATGACTTGCGGATCAGGTCTTTGTCCATTTTAAGTTGTAACTTATGGATTAGGGCTCCTCCTCCTAGAGCATTTCTATTTTACTCTTCTAGCATCATTAGGCATGTGGGATTGCTCCTCATCCAATTTCTTATATCCTGAGAGTTTTCGCTTATCTCTTGCTTATCTTGACTTTTCCATTCCTAGTTCTTGGGCGAGAACATAGGTTGTCCTAGATATGTGAATTTGAATTTATTCTCCTAAGACACTTTCCAATACACCTTTCGTTTGTTCCTATCACAAGGTAGACTTTCTTAATTGTGGAGTGAGTTAGTACTCTATCCACTCAGAGTATTCTATTTAAGATGGAATTTCCATGAGGATTAGTGTCCAAATCCTCTGGATCGACCATATCATTTATATGATCTAGATTATGACACACCATGTACATGGTGGTTTGCTTATCTAAATATTGACCTTCTATGAACTTGACTATCAGTTTCTTCCAAGGAGTGGATAATTGAGAAGATCACAAGCATACCAAGTTATGGTTTAATCCATCCAAGTAGACCACGACTCCATGAGCATTGGTGCAGACAAAATATAGAGTGGTAGGATTGCTCTGGGTTTTAGACATGAACTCTTCACTCATCTTTTGAGCACTCCATGACCTCGATATCATTCTTTGAATCATTAGAAATTGAATGTAAGTGTTCTAGTAGGCACTCGAGTCACACTCTCCTCCAAAGATAGATGAATCATCAATTTGACTTTATGCACCAATGTATGTCCTGACCTTAAATGCATACGTCAATTTTCACATTATTTGGTGCTTTTATTTGTGAGTTATGCACTTGTTAGGGTTTTTAGTGCACAAGTTGCATTTGTGGTGTTTTAAGTGTCATTCATTTTGTTAGAAGTACAATTGATCAAAATGAATATTTGGATTATGCGTATGCAAGTTGAAGTCCTTGTGAGGTGTTTGATCATGTGATGCCCCCTCCAAAAAAAACTAATTTGTGAACTGTTGTGTTTTCTTGTGTCGCACACAAGGTTTGACATCACAACACTATAGATTAGATAAGAGGAAAAGGATTAGGAATACACAAAAATTTCAAAAAAAATCTCAAAGAAATGATGATTTCCAAATATATACAATTTCCTAAAGAAATAAGGATGTGTCAAGGCAATTGCGATGCCTTCGAAGCAAGGAGAAATTGTGGGCTTCCAACAATCATCAGCCCCCCCCCCGCGATACCGACCACATTGAAGTCATTTTTTTTCTAAAAATCACGATCCTTGGCAGGAATTGAGATGTATGATCGTGATCGTGATGTCTCAATGGCATGGAACCCTTGCAACGCCCCCTCAACAATCATGATTTCTCAGGCCCATAATGTCTTTGGGCAATCACGATGCCCCTCAATAATCACGATGCCCCCTGTGCAAGCGATGTCCCACGACGTTTGAGCAACATGATGACTCTTGTTAGAATGAATGTTTTCTTGGGTGTTTGAGGATATAGATTCCAAATATGCAAAGACTTTACAAACATTTTCACCCTTTTTTGAAAACAACCTACTTCAAACTTTTGATGCTCACCACTCACTCCACACACCTCCTTTAGCTATGAAACTCTCATAAAAGTTAATTCTTACCTCAAAGAAGTCATATATGAAATTTCACAAGATTTGGATGACGAGGCAAGGAGCATCAAGCAATTGAAATTCTCTTCTCTCTCCTCTCCCTATTGCAGCTCTCTCTCTCACACTTTCTTGCAAATGAAAGTTATCTACAACCAAAAGAACATAAAAGAAGATAGATTTACCTTTTTTTTAAGTTTGAAGCTTTAGAACACCTCATTTTGCTTCCAAAATTGCAAACTTGCTTCAAACCTTCATTATCCACTCCTTGAGCTCAAAAGAGCTCAAAGAAGACTAAAAATGAAGAATTTAATGAAGAAAAAGACAATTTACCTTGCCAAATAGAGACCCCTGAGCAATCCTTGCTTTCTAAATAGTTACAAATTGAATCTTCTTCTATTCAATTACAAAAGCTTTCCAACAGTGAATTAGGTGAAGAATTCTCAGCAATGCTACCAAAATTGTCCGCATTGTGGATCAAATGGGTAATTGAAATACTTAATTTAACAATTTGAGTACCTGACCAGTCATGGGCATGAAAACTAAGATAGAAGGCTACGGAAGTGAGAGAAAAGAGAGGAATGGATAGAAGTTGGTGTAGAATTTTTTGCAAAACTTCTAAAAAAGATATCCTTGTGCATCAGAGATAAGCCTCCTTGTCGCTTATCAAAATGTGTAGATCGAATGTTCTGCCTGCTATTTCCCACCTACAAAATGACCAATACATAGAGAGAAAAAAAGCTTCAAATTTTTGGTGGGATTACCTAACCCCACACCAGAGCTCACCATGTGCGCATAGAGCCACCAATGCATGGAAAAAGTCTCTCAAGGGTTGTATACCCCGTTGGGACACTCATTTCTCACCATAGACACCTCCATAGAGCAAGAACAAGGAAGAAAAGTGCATGATCAAGGAGAGTTACAAGATTTGAAAGAATTCTCTATTCATCAAATGGCAAAAGTCCACAAAAATGAGTTGTAATTGAGCTTTATACAAAAGTTTGTCCTTGTCTACACCCAAAAGTGAGCACTCTAGTTAAAAAAATACTCTACACTACCTACAGAGCTATTCTAGTCGGTTTATTGAGCTATCGAACCTATGGTAAGTGAAGGAATTACAATGGCAAGCTTTAGTACACTCTCGAGAATTACAAAACTATTACATCTATAAAAATTTTAAAGTTCTAAGCTAAGTGGGAATATTACAAAAGTGGAAAGTGTATGGAGATTCTAAAAAATTATATATGGATCTTTGCATTCCATTGCTTGATCTGGCGTCTATTGCCTTGATTCGCCATCTACCTAATCTTTCCTCTACAACAAGACCTAGCCTTTTAAAATTTTTTTTAAAAAAAAAGGGGAAGGGGGGGAGGGGTAGAAAAGATGTTAAACATCCATAACTTATCATGCTGATGAAGAACTTAAGTAACATAGGAATCGAAACATAAGCGACTTTATGATGTAAGAAGAAAAATTATTCATGAAATCAACTTCCATAGCCTAAATACTAAAGAGACATAAGAAGTTTCAATCCTAAATGGGAGACAGAAATGAAAAAGGAACATCAGTTAGTTAGATGCTAGTAAGAACACCCATATCAAACCCACCTCTCAAGTGAATGCTGGGCAGCCTTTCTATAAATATCCTCGTATAGGCATCGCCATTGAAGAGAACCTATGCTCAAAGAAGCTACTTAGGCCGATGAATGAGAATTAAAAACTATAAACGACCTATGCGAGGGTTGGTGATTGAACTTACTAATGGACAGTACGCATACATAACCTCTAAACCATTATATAAAAATGGTAAAAGACTTTATATCTTCAAATAATACCTAGTTTCCCAGAAAAAACTAAACCTTAATCTTAAATGGGTTACTTACACAAAATAAAAACAAAATGCCTCATTGCACGGTTTAAATTATTATATGATGAGCTTCTTACGCTCAAGATATGAGAACCACCTCTCAATGAAACTTGAGGAAAACTATGTATGCCTTTTCTTGTCTCTCACTAGGACAGGCCAGAAACAGTCATATTAGGCATATGTCATGCAACCATCAAAGTAATAACTATGGTACGTGAAATGGGTAAATGGAATGAAAAATTAAACATTTCGACTATATTGCATTTAGATACGTATATGGTTATAGAAATTTTCGATATTTAGAGAATCCTATGAAAAAACTCTCTTACATTGTACGTTTTAGGGTAGCTTTATGACATTGAGGGGAGGAATCATCATTAACCCCTTATGTTTACAATCTCGGCCCCACATTTAGGGTATTGCATAGGAAAGAGAAAAAAATAATGATTTTCAAATTCAATCATTCGTCCAAAGAATTGAAAGAACAGAATTGTTGTTTATATAAACACAAGTAGGTTAGCATTCCTTTATTACATAGAAGTTGTATAACTACCATGTTTTATGAAAGTCTTTAGATGCAAACCTAGAACCACGGGATTAATAACCCATACCTCATGAGGTGTAACATAATATTATATTCCATGAGTCATGGGAGAATTTTATTTTATCTTAATACGAGAAAATATTTCCTATACTTATTAGTAAAATCCTCTTCGACCCCTAGCAAAGAAGATTATGCTCAAGTATTGTTGTGTTGTCTATAGTAGAGTGATCCACACTAATAATTCTTTAATATGATGAGAAGGCAAAAAATGAGATATAGTGAGAGGCATGAAGTAGATATGATGGACAATATGAAGTAAAAGATTAATAATAACCCAATATTAATCAAAATGGAACTCATTAATGATCTGTAAGTAGAGATATACTCAAAATTTTGAGCTTTTTGCACCAAATAAAAAATTATTGGTGTTTTTGCAAAGCTTTCATCGACAAGGAAGTGTGGAAGAAATGCGTTAAGATCTTAGTAGATCCTGATCAAAACAGGTTATAAATAGTATGTAGCACATATACACGTAGTAGACAAGCATCTGTCGAAGATCAAGCTAAGGGTTGGTAAGCAAGGGTGGTGTGGTGATTAATGCAGTGATTATTATGATAAGTGTTGTTCAGAATCTTTTTTTTTTTTCAAATTTGTCTTATTAAAGATCTACCTATATAGTTGGCTAAGATCACAAAACCTACAATCAATTTTACATACCCAAGAGGATCAAATCTTCATGCTCATAATTTAATTCTAATGGAAACCCCATTTTTGTAAAGGACAAGGAGTCCTCAAGTTTCTTGTACCTTAGGCTTTTTTTTTTTTACTTTTATGGATGGTGCGACCCTTAATTTTTAAAAGAGATCAAGAATTTTTTGATAACTCTCCTTCTTGTGTTATTTTGAAGCTCATTTTCTCTTTTCGTTGTGCTTATGTGTAGAGGAGACTATTCCAAGGGGGCTATTAGCCTAGACGGGAAATTCCTTTGTGTTTTATTGTGTGAATAGTGCATCATGAACATGAGAGAGTAGGTGAAAAGGTATGCAAGATCTCAATTTCTTTCAGTTCATGAGGATTTTGAGCATCAATCCCATGTAATAAGTGTGGATCTTGGTGAATTTTCCGTCCTGTTTTCTTGCACTCAGTCATGATATTATAACTACATATGCATACATATATTAGTGTGGGGATCTCCAATTGTGCATCCTAAGTGTAAGAAACGCACTAGCCAGTAATAGATAAACATGTGGCACATCATCTTCGGGAAAGGGATATCCAAAAGGAGTATAAAAAGCACAAAAAAAAAAGACAAGAAAGCAAAATTCCTAATTTTTCCAAGGGATGTGTTGAATGTGAGTGAAAATCCCATAGTGAATCATCTCTCATTGAACTTTATACAAAAAAAGGTGGCCTTCTTCACGTCTACTTGAGGAATTGAATCAATGCTCCTAATTAGCTATCTTGCATCATTTAATTGTCGATATGTGGATCAAATGATATTGAAAAATATAGAACTAATCCTCCTCCTTAGCGGATCAGAAAATATTATTACATTGTCGATTTGAATAAAATGAAAATATGGGGAAAAAATGTTGTGATGGCCTACCGCTTTTTTCTTCAATTTTTTCTCTCTTCTCTTCTTTCATGGCTATTATGTTCTTGGCAGCATGTGTGTACACCTATGTGTGTGCGAGATCAATAAAGAGGTCAAGAATTGAGATGGCATGTCCTTGCACATAGTGCAAGTATCAAATTTATCAGAAACGACGGATTTGTACTGCACATATTAGAGAGTATGGATCCTTTGATAGGAGTCAACTGGAAAACCTACGCTATCATTTGCATGGTCCCCCAGGTGAGCAGATGGACCCAAACGACATTGCACCGGTAACCTCTCGTGGACAAAAGAGAGCAAAAAAGGACTTAGACGTAGAAGCAAGCACTAATAATATTACACAGAATGAACATATGGAAGAGATGCTTGAAGCATTTTATGAGATGGACGAAGATCATGATGGTGAAGAAGGTGTCAAGAGTTTCATGGACACAACAGAAATTCCACGATCAGAAGTTGATGAAGAATATGAAAACATGCAAAGATTAGCTCGTTTACCACTTTAGAATGGAGCAAAGATATCTGTACTACGTGCTTCACTCGCGATGCTCAATATGCAATCCATTTATGGATGGTCAGATAGTAGTGTCACTGAATTGTTGAGGTAAGTGGAGAACAAATTGGCTTTCATTGTTGTATCACAATAACTTCATTTACTAATATCATTTTAATTGCTTATTGCAGGCTTCTTAAAGATCAAATTTTGCCAGAGGGCAATGACATGCCTCCAACACGTGGAGATGCGAAAAAACTTTTACAGTCCATTGGAATGGATTATATTAAAATTCATGCTTGTCCGAATGATTGCATTCTCTTTCGGAATGAGTATGAGCATCTCCACGTATGTCCAAAGTGTGGAGCAAATAGATTTAGAGAAGATGTTATAGGCGAAGCAATCCCTCCAAACGTTCTTCGCCACTTTCCTATCATTCCACGAATTAAGAACATGTTTAGATGCAAATCTATAGCTGAGTTAATGTCATGGCATACAAAGAGCAAGTCTACAGATAATGTAATGCGAGTGTCAGCTGACTCTGATGCTTGGAAGCACATAGATAGTAAGTGGCCAGAGTTTGCTAGTGAGCCTCGGTCCATACGTCTAGGCCTACCTATGGATGGAGTGAATCCATTTGGATTACGTAGTTCTTCATGGAGCACATGGCATGTATGTTTGGTCAATTATAATATCCCACCATGGTTGGCCACAAAGAAAGGTCATTTATTATTAGCTCTTATTGTACCAGGTAAGTATAAGGTAAAAAACATGGATGTATATCTTGCACCACTTGTGGAAGAACTGTGCATTTTATGGGATGGGATCACTGTGCGTGACATGTCTCAACCTATAAGAAGACGAGACGTGCGAGTGCAAGGCATACTTATGTGGACAATGCATGATTGGCCTGGTTATGGTGAATGTTCAGGTTTATCGATTTCGGGTTACCATGCTTGTCCTTTATGCAGACCACGACTCGAAGCACTCTATTCCAAAGCACTACGTAAAACTTTCTATGAAGGACATCATAGATATTTGCCTGATGGGCATGTTTTACGTGAAGGACAAATTGAATTTCATTTATGTACCATTTCATTTATTGAATTTATTTGTGTTAAATTTCTCATATATATTTCTCTGATCTTTTTATATTTGTTTCAGGAGCTGGCAATGGGTCTTCCTCCAACACGAATGGAGGAGTCTTATGGATATAGTCATGGGTTGACTGCACTATTGCAGGACTTGGAGGGACACGGTGCGGTAGTTTCATGGGAGCATTTGCGATGAGGTAATTAATTTATAAACTTGGTTTTTACTTGTTTGTAATTTTCATGTGAATTTATCTCATTCCATAAATGTTCTTTGTTGCAGGACTGTTGATATGGAACATTCTTTGCATGTGTATGGCAGTGGAAGACCAATATTTTGTATTTGATTTCCATATGGCAATACATTGCTTTGCCACATTTTGTAAAAGCGTCATATATGACAGTGGTTTGCCACACTCTTGTACATGCTTCATTATTGAAATATATAACTTCTTTTGTACATGGTTCATTGTTCATTCTGATTATCGATCTCTTTTGTGTACAATAATACTCTGCTTCATGAAATCATATTTCGGTTGTCATTAGAGTACACATCACATGTACTCGGTTTTTTTTTGGGCAGAGTGTATTGTCTTTTGTTCAGCAACATCATGGTAATGTTGCTGTAGCAAAAGACAAAAACACTTTGCTCAAAAAAAATTTTGCAGGTATGGTCGTCGGTATACGTGACGGTACTCTCAGTAGTGTCATCGGAATAACCGTCGGTACACCCAGGAGGCGATGCAGCAGAAGCCGATTACCGACACATATACCAACGTTTATACTGATGCATATACCGATGCTTATACCAACGTATATATCGACGTTTATACCGACGGCTATACCGACTCTTTAGTACCGACGCGCAAACCGACCTTTACACCGGCGTCGCGGCAAATAAAGCCACGTTCATTTTCGTCGGTAAAAACCTCGGTATACCATCGATCTGTTATAGTGAAAGAGGTGGGAGTAAAGGAAAAGATGGGTGGGAGAGAGAAAAAGGAGAAACCATCAATGAAATATTCATGTTTTATCGTAAGTGTGTTTTATCGTAAGTGTGTGTGTGTATATTCAACATAAAAAGGTGGAAGCAAAGAAAAGATATGTAAGATAGATAGAAAGGAGAGAGAAAAAAAAAAGGAAGGTCAAAAGAGAAAAGAAAAGAAAGAGAGGAAATACTTGGCGCTGTGTGTGTATCTTACGTTTCGCTTGATGCTTGTTGGTTTTGTTGTGAATGTATAAATATGCATATTTTCGTTTTCTTTTCATGTACTCGTTCTTTTTTTTCTTTTTGACAGACTCTTTCTGTTCGTTGATTTAAACATTTGTCTATGTTTCTTTCTATTTTGTTGGCCCTTCTCTCTCAGAAAAACAAAAAGGGGCAGCACGGACAGTCCTTTTTGATAGTGTGTCTCTTTCTGGGGCCCTTTGCATGTGCATTGCTTTGACAATGAGAGGCTTCGATCGATATGAGGGAAGTAGGGGACATTGAATGATTCTACTTTCTAGAAGGCATGAGTGTATGAAGCATCATCTACTTTTTTGTGTTTATGCGTGATGGGAGGGACGATAGTATATGCCTTTTTTTGTTTTTTCCTGACACGAAAGCAGGATTCGAGTTTCGGCGCACCTTGGCAGGAATTGTATTTGCGGTAGTAAAGTGGATCATAAACTACACTCAATTCCTTATTGGGAGTTCACAAGGAAAAATGGACGTTGTCAGGCAACACCGTCGTCAATCAGAGGAAAAGTAGGATAAACAAAGTATGGACGGGTTTGAAATTATAAGTCGTCACTATCATTAAGGAGTCATATTTTTCGTGATAGGATGTAACTTCATGAAATGAATGCATGATTAATGTTGAAAAAGTACAGGAAAAGACTTATTTTGAGAATAAAAATTCAAAGTAAAGGCAACGTGACTTTGACTTCATTATCCTAGCAGATGAAGTATATGTGAATGTAAATAAAAAACTGGATGGCTATGGCCAAAAGTGAGGGCAAGAAAGTCTCACTTTTCAGCATTACAACAGAATAAGGTAGGAGAGCTATTCATCTCGAGATCCTAAAGAATGGAGTGTGGATGATTTGCATGCATTGTGTGGTTGAGCTGAATTGAGTGTCAAGTATGGCTCCAAACGGAAAAAGCTTCATGACTCGTGTAGAAGAAAACGAGGAGAGCTCCTCACATTCATGGCATAATGTGGATTGGACCTACTCCAAGTGCATGTTCTTGGAACTATTGTTGATCTTTTTAATAGGGCTAACTTTAATATCGAGTGCAACTTGCCTGCCGACAGTCACACAAACGTCAAAATATTAACATTATTTTTACGTTTGGAATCGTACATTCCAAGTCATTTTAGGTGTAACATAAATGAGCATTATTAAAAGGAACCGGCTGCTTTACATTTCCCATAGATAAATAAGCATGACCTCATAGATTCTGCAAATGACATTTAAGAAGACGCGCATGATGGCTGTTGATGGAAACGTCGTTGAACAGATCAGAATTCTAAAAACATATCTATTCATGTAAATAAAATCGAGTCCTTATTATACAGATATCACATACACAACGTAAAAGTTTAAAAGAAGATATAGTGGCAACAAGAATGTCATTCGAAATTTCATAAACGAAACATTCGTATTCGACACGCGTAAATGTTCAACGCAAAAGTTGCGAAGAACATACACTTCTCCCTCAAAAGCAAACCTTTCCGTTAAATCAAACCAACTCGCATTTAATATTGTTATACGCGAGTTTCAATGAAGTTGCAAATCACATTTACTTTTCGATGGACATAAGTCTAATAAATTCCTTTCCATTGTAAGATAAAAGTGGGACATATCTTTACAATAAATACATAAATTGTTGTGAGTTAGATTTCTCAATAAAAAAATGGATGCTTTTTTCTTTTAGCTTTCATAAGTTTCTTTTGTCAAGGAATGATTTAAGTTAATTGAAGGAAGCACTGTCCAATGAAGTGCAGAACGGACAATAACAAAGCACGACTATGAATCTCTCACGTCACCTTGATGAGGAATTCAACTTCTTTTGATACTCCAGCCATGGATTACAAAGACCATCGTGTAGAAAAAAGACAGCTAGCTTTTATAACTGTTAACTCTTTTGGTAAGTCACCATAAAGGTAAACTTTGGGGGCGCACCCCGCATTGTTGGAACGTCTAGCTCTCTAAATTTCTAGGAGGGAACCTCAAGGATGACAATGCCCACAGCCTTATGTTGAGGTGAGGTGAGAAGACTTTGCTTTTTTTTCGAAAATCACACTTCAAAGTATAACATTAAGAAAACTTACAAGAAGGCTTTCCATAGTTGTGATAAGTTTTTTTTCTTAATCAAAAGAGAGGTAAATTTAAAAAAGGGAGGGATACAAGCAAATTACAGAGAAGTACAAAGAAGACAGATCACCTTTTCATCCTCTTAATGGGGATCCATTTCTTCTTCAATTTATTGTTATCTACTACAAACATTTTATGGTGTTTAAAGGAGACGGAACTTTTACTATTGTTAACGGTCTACCAAATTTGGCCACGCATTTTTCCTTTCGAGTTTTCCAGAGAGCTTCATTCTAAATCACACTCTAGAGAGCTGCAGAGAAGCCAATCGCTTTTCCAAGCAGGGCTTCTTTCCAACTGATTTGATGTGTTAGTGAGAGAATCTTCTTGGTGCAATGTCAGCCAGAAATGCTGTTTGGAAAAGAAAAGAACAAGTGACCAATGTCTTTTACACCAAGGGGAAGCATCGCAGATTTCACTAGCACTGATGTTGGTCCAAATTCCTCGATGAAGATTTTGCCACATTAGACCACTTTCTTGCTCTCAATAAACCCATGCCATAGATCTTTAACATTGAAGTCCTTGATCTATGTCCAATCCATGCTTCACTTCTTCTTTGAGGTTAAGTTAATATTTGGATCTCATTTTATTCCAAGAATATCTTCCATCGTATTGCCATTATCCCACTACAACCTCCGAATGATGGAGAGATCTTGGCAAAGGAGGATACATACCTCCGAAGCATTGCACTCACTTATCTTGTGCTTTAAGAGGCACCGAACATCATAATCCACTCTACCTCTATCTTGGTTCCACAAGTGTTTCCACTTGTGAAACCCCTAAACCCAAAGTCACATAGCGCTCTCATCATTTTTCTTTGTCAACACACTTGATATCCTTACTTGGAAACCAAATAGAATCATGTTTTCTAATACCGCTTGCCCACTTCTTGGCATTACTCATGAAGCAATGATGCTTCATCTTGTTCGATGCTTTCCATAGAGAGCACATAAGATTTGATCTTTTGGGGATCATCAAAATTGAAGAAAAAAGAATGGAGGAAGTTCAATTGAAGTCTACTCTTCTTGGATACTTGAATTGATTGAACTCTTGGATACTTGCATTGATTGAAAATACAAGTGAAAGTGAAAGTGAGCTTAGTACCCTTGCAACCTCTCGTATCTCACAAAGAGAAATAATAAGCATACCTAAAGACAATACAAGGTAGACATGCCCAAAGACAAGAGGCATGCCTAAAAGTGATACAACATCTTTGAGCTTAGTTTAATACTCATGGAATACCAAACCCAACGCACGCTGACTCAATTGTGATAAGTTGATTAAGTTACATTTATAATCGTATCCGGCTACCTATAGGCGTATGATTCATGCATCCACAAAAAAGAAGGAAACAGAAGAGAAATGTGTAGAGGCTGCATGTATGTAGTGCCAAAAGCTCTCCAATGGGAGCATTGTCAATCTATGTACACATACGGGTTTGATCAAATGAACAAGTTCTTATGTATTATGATTGCTAAGTATCCATATGTATCATGTATGAGCTACAAAGCGTTTCATTATTCGAAAGGACAATGCATGTGATAAAAAAAGAATCATTATTGGTTCATAAATGAATACTGAAAAAAATGTTCCTACAATATGTTAGTCCATACCTTAGACACAAAGTATACATGCACACAAGCATGCACATGCACAAGAGTAAAGGAAGACAGGGGTTTCCAAATCCAACTATTACTTTTGCCTAGATTTGTGTTAGCATGGTCTAAATTAGTCCATTGTGGAGACCATGAAGATGTTGATTGCCATGTTCATGTGCCATCCCCTTCATGTTCCTTTATTAATGCACGGACCACTACCATCTTCAATGCATCGTCAACTTGTATCCCAAGTAATTTAAAGATCTTCCTATCCTCCATTAATTTGCATCCTTGCTCCACGCGGCTAGGGAATAATGGGCGTACCTTTGTTGCGGCTTCCTTATTTACATGGTTGATTTTCAAGCATATGACAATAAGGCCTATTCAGGAAAAAGTGATTGTTCATGATTTTGGGACAATTCTTTGTTTCCAAAGTTTATTCTTTTTGGGTCATTTCACAGACTAAAACATGTTATTATCTCTTGAGTGGATTATTAAATTGACACTTTAACATTAAGCCTAACTGTATTATAAGTGGAGTATCAAGCTAGGCTCAAAACTAAGAAGTTATCATAGTAAGTTTTATCAATGGGACCTGAATAATTCTCGAAATTCTTGAATCGGCCTTCAATGCAGAATTTTCCTAAGAGTGATCAAAATTTTTTTCTTTAAGTTCGATCAAAGGTATCTACCCTTTTCTTTCATATTAGTTTGAATTAATTTGAAAATACAATGAAAAGTGGGCACATCACCCATGGAACCCTCCAAATTTGCTACCTAATCATGGGATTTTTCATGTTATTCAAAGGTTCAATGGATTATGTCATTCTACTTTGCAGAATGATATTCGATTTAAGAATCGTTGTTTCTCATGAGATGATCTTGTTCCTCCAATTTTCTCTTCATAGGAACAACATATTTCTCAACTCAATTTTCAAACCCTTGTACTTTCGTAGGCCACCATTCATGAAAGTAGAGAATTCTTTCACATCACATCCATCTTTTTTCTATTGGCCAAACCCATTACTACCCTCAATGGGAATTGTTTGCCGGTTGACTGGTTTTCTTTTCGCCTCACAGATTGTTAGTTTTGGTTGAAGAAGAAATATTTGATTCAAAATGTCCTAAACGTTATAGTGAGAGCATGCATTGCTAAGATTTCTATGTACGGTTTTATTGTTTTCGTTTCAACGATTCGTCAAATACATATGATCCAGGTTTGTTGCAACATGGTTTTAAGGTGACATCTAGCATTAGTATTTGGTTTTATGCTCTTCAATACTACCTCACCTATGAAAAAGGAGTAATCAAGAAGAAAGAAGATGAGAAAGGAGTGAATCCCATGAAAGGGATGAAAGGTTTATCAACCTGCATTGTACCTCCGTCTAGTTCGCTTCTCTTTTTTTCCTTCTCTTTTAATTTACTCCCAGCGTTTTTTTTTTAATGCTATTTCCCCTATTGGCTTTGTGTTTGCAATAACTAAATCGATATGGGATGACATCTACCCATAGAGGGTATCAGATTTGTCTAACCTTGGGACATCGATGGAATATAAACATTAGTAAGCCATGAAGCTATCTCAACACTAAGAACGTATACTTCATAGCAAAGAATTGACACTTTTTCACCACTACACCATTGATGAGTTAATTTTCCACGAATTTTGGGAAACATTATTTGGAGCACTTGAAGTAGTGCATGGCAATGAACCACAGTGGATTCTTCTTTTTGAGAGCTCCACGATGATACTCTTGTAGTAGAAAATCGAGATGTAGATGCCACACATAGTGTAAGATGCCACGTTGATTTTCCACCTAGAAAAAAAAAATGTGTAGGTAATAATGAAATTCTATGTTTAGGATATTTTGATCATGTCTGCAAAATTTTGTAGCAATAAGTTTTTACATTCTCTCTCTAGAAAGTTGTCGCATGAAATTTGTATGTTAATTTCGAGCATGGAGATGAAGGAATCTGAAAAAGTGTTGTATGAGAAAAAGGTAGAGTATTCTTAGTAGAAAAACTTTACCTGATTGAATTTTTTGTAGTTCCTACGTTTTATGTCTCATTTGCTTCCATGAAGATAGGTTAATGAAGAGATTTTTCATGTTTTTTCATCTCGCTCTAGAATTTTTGATTTTGCAGGGCCCAAAAGTGATATCAGGAAGCAAATTTGGACCTGAGGCATCTCTAACTTTATTGTACAGATTTAAGAACTGAATATTTTTGTCTCTCACAAGCTCAAGCTGATTCCTCACTGTTTTTAAGTTACAGGGTTTTGAAAAGTACCGTTTTCCAACACTTATAAAAAAAAAAAGGGAAGCCTTCATTCATTCATCTTATTCATGTTCGCGGATTTAGAAAATGCACATGGGTATATGGGTTATTTTTGGGTGATTGACGTGTGTGTGAGTGCATTGCAGGGATTACCTCTATTTTTGCAGGTACGATTCTTGATGGTGGACATGAAAAGTAGATGCATGGGTGGTCCGGAAGTCTTGCATGAGACATGCGAAAAGACGCTATCTTGGAGCATGCAGATTCTAAAAGTGCGGGTCTAGGAAGGCGTGATTGGTCGTGCGCTGGCGAAAGGCGGAGATCCCAAAAAGACGAAGACTGAGAGATAGAAAAGGATGATGGTCGTACAGTCATTACGATCGTTTTTCGGATTCTGAAATTGCGATTGAGATTGAGATTGAGATTGTGATTGTGATTGAGATTGGGATTGAGATTGTGATTGTGATTGAGATTGGGATTGAGATCAGCTCGGGGGTGGTCGGGTGGATGAGGCTTCACATTGAAGCAATCTGATAGATTTTGTAATGCAGATCAGAACTACTTGTAAATCTGCACAGATAATAAAATTCTCTCTCTTCTTGTTCTGCGTATACTCTCTTTGCCTTCTTTATATCTTGTGGTGTGAGATTGTGACTCAAGTTTAGGAGACTTGTTACAAGTGGTATCAGAGCAGAGTTGGATTCCGGGACAAGATGCAGGCTTTGAAGAAGAAGATAGAAGAACAAGAGGAGCTTATCCGTAGATTGAATGCAGAATTACATAAAGAAAGATCCAACAAACAAAAAGAGGCTACTGCAAATGCTTTCATGGACCTCAATGCTGAAGGTGGTAATGGTGCGGGCACATCAAACGCACGTAGAGCTAGACGGCAACGTGAACCTGAAGAGGACGATGATGCAGGTGAATCTGCACTCAAGCCAAAATTAAATGAATTTGATGGTGAGAAGAAAACTGGAGAGGATCTTGAAGCATGGATTGAGGAATTTGAAGATTTCTTTGACCTGCGCGTATCTAGTGAGGAATCAAAAGCAAAGGTGGCAATTCTGCATCTGCGAGGAGTCACAAAACTGTGGTGGAAATCTTATATACAGACAAGAACACGTGAAGGTCCGATCCTCTGGAAAGAATTTCGAGAGCAAGCAGAGAATCGTTATTGTTCTCCACATTATCGGATGGAAAAGAAAATGGAATTCTACTCTTTCAAGCAGCATGAGGATGATAGATATAACTTGTCTGTTGAAGAATATAAGGAGAAATTTTTGTGTTTACATAAGTATGCACTAGAAGTTTCTGGAGATGCACTAAAAAGCAAGTTTATTGAGGGTTTGCGGGAAGAGCTTCGCTATCAAGTAAAGGGGTCCGGATGTGTGGATTTTCTTGATGCGGTTGCAAAAGCAGAAAACTTTGAGAAGATGGAGAAGTTTACCACAAAAAAGGCATTCAAATCAAGGTTTATCTCAACAGGACATCGACCCCCAAGACCTATTTCAATAAATCAAAATGGACAGAGATCGACTAACTCTATTAACGGTCAAGGAGGAAGACCAAACCCGAAGCAAACGGATACACCTAAGAAGCAAGAAGTTATGCACTGGCAACGTGATTCTGATTTCCTAAAGCAGGCTAAGAGGCTGGGACTTTGTTTTCGATGTGGAGAACAAGGACATCGCACTTTTGAATGTCCAAACAAGGCCATCAACCATTCTATGCAAGCGAAGATAGCTCATCTACAAGAAGAAAACATGACAATTGAGGAAGCGGATGATCAAGGTAAGTGTTCTAGCCCTAGACTTCAATGCATGAAAACTTCTTCTCATTCAAGGGCATCGCCGATTAGGATTATGGGGGACATATCCTCACGTAAGGTTAGTTTCTTGATTGATTCGGGTAGTACAAATTGTTTCCTTTCACTTAAGATGGCAGAAGCTTTAGGTTTGCATATTGAGATGCAGACTAAAAGACCTGTACAGATGGCTAATGGTAGGATACACTATACTCGAGGCTGTATTGAGAATCTTGATTTTATGTTAGGAGAACATAAGTTTTTGGGTACCTTCCATGTAATTGAAATGAGAGAATGTGATGTAATCATCGGAATGAACTGGTTAGTTCATAACAGTGTCGTGATTGATTGTGAAAGCGGGATCCTTACTTTGAAAATAGAAGGGAAGGAACATCGTCTTGCAGGCAAGTGTAATTCAAGTTTTCCTCCTATTTCTGAAATAAAGTTGATTAGGGGTATTCGATAGGGTTGTGAGACATATTTGGTTTATGTGCATGACCTTCAGGAGAAGAAGAAAGAAGAGGAAATACCAGAATATGTTAAAAAACTTTTAGATGAGTATGCAGATGTATTTCCTGATGATCTACTGAGCATGCCTCCTCCTAGGAAAATTGACCATGCTATAGACCTTTATCCAGGAAGTGAGCCTTACTCTAGAGCACCTTATAGGTTCAATATTGATGAATTGAAAGAGTTGAAGCTCCAATTGGATGATCTATTGAAGAAGGAGGTGATAAGACCTAGTGTTTCACCTTGGGGAGCACCTGTTTTGTTTCAGAAAAAGAAAGATGGTTCATAGAGCCTTTGTATTGACTATAGATGAACTACTGAGTCAATTGAGTGGTGCCACAGTATTCACTAAAATTGACTTAAGATCGGGATATCATCAAATTAGAGTAAAGTCTGAGGACATACCCAAAACCGCTTTTAGAACACGATATGGTCATTACGAGTTCACAGTTTTGCCTTTTGGATTAACAAATGCTCCTGCAACATTTATGTGTTTGATGAATAATGTGTTTCATGAATATCTCGATGAATTTATATTAGTTTTTCTTGACGATATTTTTGTGTATTCTAAGGATGATGATGAACGTGCATTGCATCTCAGGAAGACTTTACAAAAACTAAGAGAGCATAAACTATATGGTAAGATGAGTAAATGTTTTTTGCCAAAAGGGGAAGTGACTTATTTGGGGAGAGTTTTTTCTAAGGAAGGGATTCATATAGATCCTGAGAAAGTTAAAAGCATAGTGACTGGCCTACACCCAAATGTGTGAGGGATGTGAGAAGCTTCCTTGGTTTGGCACAATATGAGAGGGCACACATTAGGGAGTTTTCTCGAATTGCAAATCCTCTTACAGAATTGACAAAGAAAAATAGAGAGTTCACATGGAACGATGAGTGTCAAAAGGCGTTTGATGAATTAAAACAGAAAGTTATCGAAAATTGTGTGCTAAAGATACCTGAGTTAGGGAAGCCTTTTATTGTTGCATGTGATGCTAGTGGAAGCCAAATCGGATGCGTTCTTTCACAAGAAGGGAGGGTAGTGGCTTATGACTCAAGGAAATTAAGGAAACATGAACTAAATTATACAACACATGACTTAGAAATGCTTGCAGTTGTTCATGCACTTAAACATTGGAAACACTTATTGCTAGGGGTAAAGTTTGAATTAAGAACAGATCATCAGAGCCTTAAATACATATTTACTCACCCTTTACTTAACAATAGACAAAAACGATGGATCCAATTGCTAAGTGAATATGATTTTGATATTAAATACTTAGCAGGAAAAGAAAACAAGGTGGCCGATGCTTTGAGTCGTAAACCCCTATGCAGTTCAATTTCTATTTTATCCTCTGATTTTGATATTGGAAAAGAATTAAAAGAAGATTTATTTTATGCAGCAATCTTGGAATTTTTGGGTATGAATCCAGGTTCTATGTTTCAGGGAAAATTTCATTTGAGAAATAATGATTTGTATTGTAATTCTCGTTTATGTATTTCTTCAGAATCTATTTTGAAAGAAAAGATCCTGCATGACTGTCATGATGCACCTTTCTCTGCACACCCTGGTTTTTCTAGAACTTATGCAAAAGTGAAAGCTTCATATTACTGGCCACGTATGAAATATGATATTAAGAGGTATGTCGAAGAATGGCTGAAATGTCAACAGGTTAAGGCCGAATTTAAAAGGAGTCCTGGCATGTTATAACCATTAGATGTGCCTGATCAAAAATGGGAATCCATCTCTATGGATTTCATAACAAAGTTGCCTGTCACCAGAAGTGGGCATGATACAATCTTTGTTGTCGTGGACCGTAATACAAAGATGGCACATTTTCTTCCCACGAGGAAAATTGATAGAGCTTTGCACATTGCTAAGCTTTTCATAAAAGAAATTTTTAGGTTACATGGTATACCCAAAAGTATAATTTCTGATAGGGATGCAAGGTTCACATCTAATTTTTGGAAAGCAACATTTCAATCCATAGGAACAGAATTACGCATGAGTACTGCATTTCATCCTCAAACCGATGGTGAGACCGAGAGGGTTAATAGGGTGCTTGAGGATATGTTACGCATGTATGTGAATGACTTAGTAGAAAAACTTTACCTGATTGAATTTTTTGTAGTTCCTATGTTTTATGTCTCATTTGGTTCCATGAAGATAGGTTAATGAAGAGATTTTTCATGTTTTTTCATCTCTCTCTAGAATTTTCGATTTTGCAGGGCCCAAAAGTGATATCTGGAAGCAGATTTGGACCTGAGGCATCTCTAACATTATTGTACAGATTTAAGAACTGAATATGTTTGTCTCTCACAAGCTCAAGCTGATTCCTCACTGTTTTTGAGTTACAAGGTTTTGAAAAGTACCGTTTTCCAACACTTATAAAAAAAAAAAAAGAGAAGCCTTCATTCATTCATCTTATTCATGTTCGCGGACTTAGAAAACGCACATGGGTATATGGGTTATTTTTGGGTGATTGACGTGTGTGTGAGTGCGTTGCTGGGATTACCTCTATTTTTGCAAGTACGATTCTTGATGGTGGACATGAAAAGTAGATGCATGGGTGGTCCGGAAGTCTTGCATGAGACATGCGAAAAGACGCTATCTTGGAGCATGCAGATTCTAAAAGTGCAGGTCTAGGAAGGCATGATTGGTCGTGCGTTGGCGAAAGGCGGAGATCCCAAAAAGACGAAGACTGAGAGATAGAAAAGGATGATGGTCGTACAGTCATTACGATCGTTTTTTGGATTCTTGAATTGCGATTGAGATTGAGATTGAGATTGAGATTGAGATTGTGATTGTGATTGAGATTAGGATTGAGATTGTGATTGTGATTGAGATTGGGATTGAGATCAGCTCGGGGGTGGTCGGGTGGATGAGGCTTCACATTGAAGCAATCTGATAGATTTTGTAACGCAGATCAGAACTACTTGTAAATCTGCACAGATAATAAAATTCTCTCTCTTCTTGTTCTGCGTATACTCTCTTTGCCTTCTTTATATCTTGTGGTGTCGAAACCCATTATTCTGTGTGAGATTGTGACTCAAGTTTAGGAGACTTGTTACAAGTGGTATCAGAGCAGAGTTGGATTCCGGGACAAGATGCAGGCTTTGAAGAAGAAGATAGAAGAACAAGAGGAGCTTATCCGTAGATTGAATGCAGAATTACATAAAGAAAGATCCAACAAACAAAAAGAGGCTACTGCAAATGCTTTCATGGACCTCAATGCTGAAGGTGGTAATGGTGCGTGCACATCAAACACACGTAGAGCTAGACGGCAACGTGAACCTGAAGAGGACGATGATGCAGGTGAATCTGCACTCAAGCAAGTGTTCAAAAGAGCAAAATTAAATGAATTTGATGGTGAGAAGAAAATTGGAGAGGATCTTGAAGCATGGATTGAGGAATTTGAAGATTTCTTTGACCTGCGCGTATTTAGTGAGGAATCAAAAGCAAAGGTGGCAATTCTGCATCTGCGAGGAGTTGCAAAACTGTGGTGGAAATCTTATATACAGACAAGAACACGTGAAGGTCCGATCCTCTGGAAAGAATTTCGAGAGCAAGTAGAGAATCGTTATTGTTCTCCACATTATCATATGGAAAAGAAAATGGAATTCTACTCTTTCAAGCAGCATGAGGATGATAGATATAACTTGTCTGTTGAAGAATATAAGGAGAAATTTTTGTGTTTACATAAGTATGCACTATAATTTTCTGGAGATGCACTGAAAAGCAAGTTTATTGAGGGTTTGCGGGAAGAGCTTCGCTATCAAGTAAAGGGGTCCGGATGTGTGGATTTTCTTGATGCGGTTGCAAAAGCAGAAAACTTTGAGAAGAGGAGAAGTTTACCACGAAAAAGGCATTCAAATCAAGGTTTATCTCAATAGGACATCGACCCCCAAACCTATTTCAATAAATCAAAATGGACAGAGATCGACTAACTCTATTAACGGTCAAGGAGGAAGACCAAAGCCGAAGCAAACGGATACACCTAAGAAGCAAGAAATTATGCACTGGCAACGTGATTCTGATTTCCTGGAGCGGGCTAAGAGGCTGGGACTTTGTTTTCGATGTGGAGAACAAGGACATCGCACTTTTGAATGTCCAAACAAGGTCATCAACCATTCTATGCAAGCGAAGATAGCTCATCTACAAGAAGAAAACATGACAATTGAGGAAGCGGATGATCAAGGTAAGTGTTCTAGCCCTAGACTTCAATGCATGAAAACTTCTTCTCATTCAAGGGCATCGGTGATTAGGATTATGGGGGACATATCCTCAGGTAAGGTTAGTTTCTTGATTGATTTGGGTAGTACAAATTGTTTCCTTTCACTTAAGATGGCAGAAGCTTTAGGGTTGCATATTGAGATGCAGACTAAAAGACCTGTACAGATGGCTAATGGTAGGATACACTATACTCGAGGCTGTATTGAGAATCTTGATTTTATGTTAGGAGAACATAAGTTTTTGGGTACCTTCCATGTAATTGAAATGAGAGAATGTGATGTAATCATCGGAATGGACTGGTTAGTTCATAACAGTGTCGTGATTGATTGTGAAAGCGGGATCCTTACTTTGAAAATAGAAGGGAAGGAACATCGTCTTGCAGGCAAGTGTAATTCAAGTTTTTCTCCTATTTCTGCAATAAAGTTGATTAGGGGTATTCGACAGGGTTGTGAGACATATTTGGTTTATGTGCATGACCTTCAGGAGAAGAAGAAAGAAGAGGAAATACCGAAATATGTTAAAAAACTTTTAGATGAGTACGCTGATGTATTTCTTGATGATCTATCGGGCATGCCTCCTCCTAGGAAAATTGACCATGCTATAGACCTTTATCCAGGAAGTGAGCCTTATTCTAGAGCACCTTATAGGTTCAATATTGATGAATTGAAAGAGTTGAAGCTCCATTTGGATGATCTATTGAAGAAGGAGTTGATAAGACCTCGTGTTTCACCTTGGGGAGCACCTGTTTTATTTCAGAAAAAGAAAGATGGTTCATACAGACTTTGTATTGACTATAGGGGATTGAACAAGAAAACCATTAAGAACAAGTATCCACTGCCACACATAGATGAACTGCTGAGTCAATTGAGTGGTGCCACAGTATTCACTAAAATTGACTTAAGATCGGGATATCATCAAATTAGAGTAAAGTCTGAGGACATACCCAAAACCGCTTTTAGAACACGATATGGTCATTACGAGTTCACAGTTTTACCTTTTGGATTAACAAATGCTCCTGCAACATTTATGTGTTTGATGAATAATGTGTTTCATGAATATCTCGATGAATTTATATTAGTTTTTCTTGACGATATTTTTGTGTATTCTAAGGATGATGATGAACGTGCATTGCATCTCAGGAAGACTTTACCAAAACTAAGAGAGCATAAACTATATGGTAAGATGAGTAAATGTTTTTTTGCAAAAGGGGAAGTGACTTATTTGGGGAGAGTTGTTTCTAAGGAAGGGATTCATATAGATCCTGAGAAAGTTAAAAGCATAGTTGACTTGCCTACACCCAAATGTGTGAGGGATGTGAGAAGCTTCCTTGGTTTGGCACAATATGAGAGGGCACACATTAGGGAGTTTTCTCAAATTGCAAATCCTCTTATAGAATTGACAAAGAAAAATAGAGAGTTCACATGGAACGATGAGTGTCAAAAGGCGTTTGACGAATTAAAACAAAAAGTTATCGAAAATTGTGTGCTAAAGATACCTGAGTTAGGGAAGCCTTTTATTGTTGCATGTGATGCTAGTTAAAGCCGAATCGGATGCGTTCTTTCACAAGAAGGGAGGGTACTGGCTTATGAGTCAAGGAAATTAAGGAAACATGAACTAAATTATACAACACATGACTTAGAAATGCTTGCAGTTGTTCATGCACTTAAACATTGGAGACACTTATTGCTAGGAGTAAAGTTTGAATTAAGAACAGATCATCAGAGCCTTAAATACAAATTTACTCAACCTTTACTTAACAATAAACAAAAACGATGGATCCAATTGCTAAGTGAATATGATTTTGATATTAAATACTTAGCAGGAAAAGAAAACAAGGTGGTCGGTGCTTTGAGTCGTAAACCCCTATGCAGTTCAATTTCTATTTTATCCTCTGATTTTGATATTGGAAAAGAATTAAAAGAAGATTTATTTTATGCAGCAATCTTGGAATTTTTGGGTATGAATCCACGTTCTATGTTTCAAGGAAAATTTCATTTGAGAAATAATGATTTGTATTGTAATTCTCATTTATGTATTTCTTCATAATCTGTTTTGAAAGAAAAGATCCTGCATGACTGTCATGATGCATCTTTCTCTGCACACTCTGGTTTTTCTAGAACTTATGCAAAAGTGAAAGCTTCATATTACTGGCCACGTATGAAATATGATATTAAGAGGTATGTCGAAGAATGTCTGAAATGTCAACAGGTTAAGGCCGAATTTAAAAGGAGTCGTGGCATGTTACAACCATTAGATGTGCCTGATCAAAAATGGGAATCCATCTCTATGGATTTCATAACAAAGTTGCCTGTGACCAGAAGTGGGCATGATACCTTTGTTGTCGTGGACTGTCTTACAAAGATGGCACATTTTCTTACCATGAGGAAAACTGATACAGCTTTGCATGTTGCTAAGCTTTTCATAAAAGAAATTTTTAGGTTACATGGTATACCCAAAAGTATAATTTCTAATAGGGATGCAAGGTTCACATCTAATTTTTGGAAAGCAACATTTCTATCCATAGGAACAGAATTACGCATGAGTACTGCATTTCATCCTCAAACCGATGGTGAGACCGAGAGGGTTAATAGGGTGCTTGAGGATATGTTACGCATGTATGTGAATGACTTAGTAGAAAAACTTTACCTAATCGAATTTTTTGTAGTTCCTATGTTTTATGTCTCATTTGGTTCCATGAAGATAGGTTAATGAAGAGATTTTTCATGTTTTTTCATCTCTCTCTAGAATTTTTTATTTTGCAGGGCCCAAAAGTGATATCTGGAAGCAGATTTCGACCTGAGGCATCTCTAACATTATTGTACAAATTTAAGAACTGAATATTTTTGTCTCTCACAAGCTCAAGCTGATTCCTCACTGTTTTTGAGTTATAGGGTTTTGAAAAGTACCGTTTTCCAACACTTATAAAAAAAAAAAAGAGAAGCCTTCATTCATTCATCTTATTCATGTTCGCGGATTTAGAAAACGCACATGGGTATATGGGTTATTTTTGGGTGATTGACGTGTGTGTGAGTGCGTTGCAGGGATTACCTCTATTTTTGCAGGTACGATTCTTGATGGTGGACATGAAAAGTAGATGCATGGGTGGTCCGGAAGTCTTGCATGAGACATGCGAAAAGATGCTATCTTGGAGCATGCAGATTCTAAAAGTGTGGGTCTAGGAAGGCGTGATTAGTCGTGCGCTGGCTAAAGGCGGAGATCCCAAAAAGACGAAGACTGAGAGATAGAAAAGGATGATGGTCGTACAGTCATTACGATCGTTTTTCGGCTTCTGGAATGATTGAGATTGAGATTGAGATTGAGATTGAGATTGTGATTGTGATTGAGATTGGGATTGAGATTGTGATTGTGATTGAGATTGGGATTGAGATCAGCTCGGGGGTGGTCGGGTGGATGAGGCTTAACATTGAAGCAATCTGATAGATTTTGTAACGCAGATCAGAACTACTTGTAAATCTGCACAGATAATGAAATTCTCTCTCTTCTTGTTCTGCGTATACTCTCTTTGCCTTATTTATGTCTTGTGGTGTCGAAACCCATTATTCTGTGTGAGATTGTGACTCAAGTTTAGGAGACTTGTTACAAGTGGTATCAGAGCAGAGTTGGATTCCGGGACAAGATGCAGGCTTTGAAGAAGAAGATAGAAGAACAAGAGGAGCTTATCCGTAGATTGAATGCAGAATTACATAAAGAAAGATCCAACAAACAAAAAGAGGCTACTGCAAATGCTTTCATGGACCTCAATGCTGAAGGTGGTAATGGTGCGGGCACATCAAACGCACGTAGAGCTAGACGGCAACGTGAACCTGAAGAGGACGATGATGGAGGTGAATCTGCACTCAAGCCAAAATTAAATGAATTTCATGGTGAGAAGAAAACTGGAGAGGATCTTGAAGCATGGATTGAGGAATTTGAAGATTTCTTTGACCTGCGCGTATCTAGTGAGGAATCAGAAGCAAAGGTGGCAATTCTGCATCTGCGAGGAGTCACAAAACTGTGGTGGAAATCTTATATACAGACAAGAACACGTGAAGGTCCGATCCTCTGGAAAGAATTTCGAGAGGCAAGCAGAGAATCGTTATTGTTCTCCACATTATCCGATGGAAAAGAAAATGGAATTCTACTCTTTCAAGCAGCATGAGGATGATAGATATAACTTGTCTGTTGAAGAATATAAGGAGAAATTTTTGTGTTTACATAAGTATGCACTAGAAGTTTCTGGAGATGCACTAAAAAGCAAGTTTATTGAGGGTTTGCGGGAAGAGCTTCGCTATCAAGTAAAGGGGTCCGGATGTGTGGATTTTCTTGATGCGGTTGCAAAAGCAGAAAACTTTGAGAAGATGGAGAAGTTTACCACAAAAAAGGCATTCAAATCAAGGTTTATCTCAACAGGACATCGACCCCCAAGACCTATTTCAATAAATCAAAATGGACAGAGATCGACTAACTCTATTAACGGTCAAGGAGGAAGACCAAAGCCGAAGCAAACGGATACACCTAAGAAGCAAGAAGTTATGCACTGGCAACGTGATTCTGATTTCCTAAAGCAGGCTAAGAGGCTGGGACTTTGTTTTCGATGTGGAGAACAAGGACATCACACTTTTGAATGTCCAAACAAGGCCATCAACCATTCTATGCAAGCGAAGATAGCTCATCTACAAGAAGAAAACATGACAATTGAGGAAGCGGATGATCAAGGTAAGTGTTCTAGCCCTAGACTTCAATGCATGAAAACTTCTTCTCATTCAAGGGCATCGCCGATTAGGATTATGGGGGACATATCCTCACGTAAGGTTAGTTTCTTGATTGATTCGGGTAGTACAAATTGTTTCCTTTCACTTAAGATGGCAGAAGCTTTAGGTTTGCATATTGAGATGCAGACTAAAAGACCTGTACAGATGGCTAATGGTAGGATACACTATACTCGAGGCTGTATTGAGAATCTTGATTTTATGTTAGGAGAACATAAGTTTTTGGGTACCTTCCATGTAATTGAAATGAGAGAATGTGATGTAATCATCGGAATGGATTGGTTAGTTCATAACAGTGTCGTGATTGATTGTGAAAGCGGGATCCTTACTTTGAAAATAGAAGGGAAGGAACATCGTCTTATAGGCAAGTGTAATTCAAGTTTTTCTCCTATTTCTGCAATAAAGTTGATGAGGGGTATTCGACAGGGTTGTGAGACATATTTGGTTTATGTGCATGACCTTCAGGAGAAGAAGAAAGAAGAGGAAATACCGGAATATGTTAAAAAACTTTTAGATGAGTACGCTGTCGTCGGGTTCGTATCAAGGAGGGTATTTGCGCACTTAGGGGTGCACACAGGGTGCCAAGAAAATAGTCTTATTCAACTAAATAAGCTATACACATGAAAGAACTTCATCAAGAAACCTTTCACATACCTTCCAAATGTTTTATCTTTTCTTACATCTCAGTAAAAGTTTTATTTTATTCAACGAACAACAATCATCAAAACGTCATGTAGATGACTTTATATAAGTATAACGTAGTAAAGGAATGCGAATCCCAGTGATTATGAACTTTGTGCAGAGTTTTTAAACTCTAAGTGATAGTATTTATTTATTCCAAACCGAACATGCTTTCTCATACGATTCAGTCACTTCCGTTATTGGAATATCCAGTATATATACTATAAGTTAGCTGTGTCTTCACGTATACTGCCATGAACAGAAGTGACAGTGGCACAAGGAAGTCAAGAAACCTCACAACAAAAGGCGTGGTCATTATACTAACCAAAGCCATCGACATAATATGATACTGTTTATAAATCAGAAAAGTATCGAATACTTTTTGACCACATATAGATAACAGCCTTCAGCGCACTGAGTATATTAAGGAAGTTTAGACCATTAATGAAGTCAAACGCATCTGTAGATTGGAAACGATTGTTGATATATATATATATATATATATATATATATATATATATATATATATATATATATGTAAACAAAGTAATGGTTTAAACGTGTAATGCGCAAAGCTTACATTAGGGAAAAAGTCTTCATTTAATTATAGTTAAGAACTCAACAACATACGTCAAAACAACATACTGTAAATAAATCGAACTCAGCATCATGTGTCGGAACAAAAGACACCATTGCAATAGATTTCATAGCAGCAGGATTCGTAGAACAGAGGTCAAACAATCACTGATAGGTTAAACTATAATTCTGCATTTCTGACGCTCACAGTTTTCATATAAATAAAGCAAACACTTCAACCTCCCAGCATGATCATCAAAAATTCCATCACCTATTATGAACTCAACTACGCAAATAACTATCAAACACTGAATATATACAAATCACAACATTTCGCCTCATCTCTGATTAATGATGCACTCGCTATTTTGTAGTTATACGCATGAATTACTACAGCCAAGTATGCACGTATTAAATTCTGTAAATATAAACTTACAGATGTAGGAGAAATATCTCAGAGATAATTAACCGTTTGCCGAAAACTATGGGTAAAACCTCTTTAGTTAAATTCTAATGTGCAGATTTCAATTCAGCAGCTAAAAACACCTATTCTAGTTCTGGACAGCTGTATCTCCAACGTTTCCAGTAATGATAAATATTTCAAAGAACATGAAACTAAGAAACGTTGCGCATACAAACAAGTTTAATTGTACATGATAAATAAAGAGCAACGAAGAGAACCATAACCTTCCTCTCTCGACACTGTGCGGGTGTAACCATCAGGAGGAGCGATAAAACAAAATTAATCTTTTTCCCTTGCAGCAGTAGAGTTCTTCCCTTGTTGACCGATGAGCACAACACTTGTCACGGATGAACAAAGCTAGACACGACGCCAGCTGCTCCTTCCTTTTTGCCCTCGACAGTTCTCCTCCTTACACCACAATATTTTTTTTAAATCTGTCGCTCCAGGAATTTCCCTTTCACAGTGAAGATAGAGTTCGGGCCTGGGCTGGAGCTAGTACAACAGACGAATACTTGTTCATCAATACCAAGTCCAAGCGCGCCTTTCTTCCTGTACAGAAACGAAACAGAACCTCTCCTCGAGAGAACTCTTCCCCTCTCTGAAATAATCTTCGCCACCGTTTTTAGCTCTCTCTGCCGCATACGTCTTTTTTACTCACTGTCATCCATAGCTCATACAACTTTTTTTGCGTGATTCCCCCTTTCTGTGATATTTCATTAATTCAAACTCCCCATCTGGTGGAACAAAGCTCACTGTCTTTCCTGAATTGAATCCTGTAACACATTGACTTTTTTTTCGTGTTCTCCCCCCCCAACTCTTTGATACTCGGAAACACACGGAAAGGCAAGCTGATCCCCTCTGTATTCTGATTCCAGAACTCCCCAAATCTTCCAAAACTGCCAGCGCGTAGTTTTTTTTTTCCAGATATCTCTTCCGGAAGCTACTGTTTTCCCTTCTCGTGCTCAAAAATGCGCATCCCCTTCAGAATGGAAAGTCTCCCCACGTGTGCAGCTATCTCATCAACAGTTCATATGGTACTATGTTCGTCCTCCTTCGTCGATGGCTATCCGCCTTCTCAACTATTCACGTGATACACTCTCATGCACAAATATCAAGCATGCTTGCACATATATTTATGTACATGTGCACATAATGCATGCTCAATTGCGCAAACATTTATACATTAACAATGCATATACTCACAGCACATAATACACATATGCACATACTTACCCACACATTTATCTTCGATGCTCACATTAACATTCTTTGGAGGTGCAAGCAAATTTTAAAAACTAAGGAATATGATTCAATCATATGTATGCAAAAAGGTGGATTGAAATATTGATCAAGGATAGGTATCACCTGATTATCCCTTTGAAGACCTCTTTCCATTTAAATTGGATATTACCTTTATATTTACCTTCAATGAAGCTTTAAAACGGTGTTCCCTACTTGACTATCAAGCTTTAAATTCGAATCTTGACCACATCCACCCCCTCTGAACCTGTGCGTCCTCCGGATGTGCCAATCTTGCATACATAACATCAAACACGAGCAAGGATCAAGTAGTCATAGCATATAAACAAGACTTAAAGAAAATTTTAACTTGATGCATGAAATCTGAAAACACATTGAACTTGGCATACATTAAGAGAAGAGGGTAGACAAAAACATCTCATACAACATATCAGAATACACTAATGCACTTAAACTAGAAATCATATGAGTAAATCGAAAACTTCCTAGCTCTCTCGTTAACTCGACCCGGTCAGATCTAGTAGCCTATCCGAAGCATTTGCATATACCAGTCTTCACTAACTCGATTTATGAAACTCGCTTCTGGCTTCCCTATTGACCTTCCATCATCTGAACCCCCCATCAGACCCTTTTCTTATTTTTCTCATATTTTTATTCTGTTTTTCTTTTATTTTAATTCTTTATCCCAGCTCAACCTTTATATCTTTGCTTTTATTTTTATTTATTTATTTTTCCACACTTTTCGGCCTATGTCGAAATCGGATGCGACTCGTGGACCTGACCACCCGGCCAGGTTTAGACCACCCATCTACCGACCCGACATAGCACACGATTCACAATGTCAGCCTCATACGAAATCAACGTCAGCTCGTGGCTCTGACCACCCGGTCAGAGTGACTCCACCCGCCTATCAACCAGTATGAGCGCGTAACAACATGTAGGTTAGGCCATACGACACAACTAGCGTCAGCTCGTGGCCCTGATCACCCGACCAAGGTAGTTCCACCCGCCTACTAGCTCATCGCAGCACCCAACAACACATACACATACACATAGATAGCTGGCTGGTATAAGAATTCTTTTCTCAAGATATAATCTGTCTGAAGATTAGGTCAGATGAGAGATCAAGAGTAGAAGTCGAAGTGTCTCACTCATCAAGTGCTTGTAAACACTACTATATACAGATACTTAGTCTAGGTCTTCCCTTCACCTTCCTAGGTCTTGCTCTCAAAAGTTCTAGTCCATCTTCTAACCTTACTCATATAATCCTGGCCCTTATACATTACATGTAATCTAATTAGTGGCACGAGATTTTTGTTCTACTTAATTTTTCTTAATTATGCATTTATTTACATGTTATATGCCCAACCCATGTAGTCTTTTCATATGGATATATATATACATACATACACATATATACATGAGAGGAAAAGAAACTGAAACAATAACATCTCACCAGTATAAAATCAGAAGCCGCTCGAGCTTATCGCCTTTAATCATTCTTTCTTTAGAAAAAAACTTGAACTTGGTCATCCTGCATAAATCAGAGGCTTATTTCACACGAATCTATATAAAAACAATTATTCAAAAAGGAAAATATTACCTGGCTTTATTTATATACATTGATATTTATTTTCTTGCCGATCTCCGAGGATCTTCCCTTACTTTATTCTTCATTAAAAAAAACCTAACTTGATTCAAAATAAACATTATTTACACATATCTTTAATACAACATTTTAATTTATCTTTAAGACGTCTCACCCCCTTCACGTTCCCTACGGAACAAGGCAAGCTGTTGTAAGAGTTCTGCATATTCTGCTAAGTCACGACTATATACAAGAAGTGTTGTTGGGTCCACTTCCATATATGACTCACGGTCATCCGAAGTATCATCTTCTCCATATGTTCGTGCCCTTCGATACCTGAGCATACTTCTTTCATTTGATGATGAGATCAAGGTCTCCCTAGTGATACGATCTTTAACAAACTCTTCTATAGGAATTCTTTCTTCATTTTCAGGTGTAGGGAGCAAGTAAGTTGATATGAAAGAACTATCTAAGGTTCTCCCTTCAGGCACACTCCTTGACGTCTCTCTAAATCTTTCAGGAATGCTACCCTCAGGAATGGATGTATCATTGGAATCTTCACTGTCCATTCCAGATCCTAAGATAGTTAAACAGTCCAATCAAACCTAAAAGACTTCCTATTAATAATCTGATCACAAATCTCTGTCAGTACCCTGTAAGAAACAAAAATTAGTATTAATAGAATGTCATGAATAAGTAAAACACATACATTTACTTTATTTGCTGCTTTATTTATTTATTACATCTAGACGGATTCATATCTTGTTATTTGTCTACATGGTTTTTATTATATACATACATATATATATACATGTTTTTATATATATATGCACCATCTTACGATATAATTTATTTTAATCATTTTCCTTATTGATGTCTTCATCTTCATCATCTCCACTTCCTTCCTCTTCACTTCCCTCTTCTTCGTCTTCATTTATTATCGTCTCATAATTCTCATTCTCTCTTCTTTTAAAGAGCTTAACTCTTTTTCCAGCAATTAAATCCTTTAACTTGGTCCCATCTAATTCTCTAAGTGAGTATGTTCCATTATCAAAAACTTTACATACCACATAGGGACCAAACCATCTCTTGACCAGTTTTCTTCGAGCTTCATATTGAGTATTCAGTGAGCTATCATAGACAAGTACCCAGTCTCCTTCCTTCAACCTTTTAGGCCTTAACCTGTGGGACTTGTCAAATGCAACTTTATTTTTCTCTCTAGAAGCTCTAAGCTTAAATGCAACTTCTTCTACCAGATTTTTTCCTCTTTCTAGTTGAAGAATCCGCACTGCTAGAAGATCTTCTCTTGACACCTCGTCTTCCCAAGGCAAGGAAGTCCACGCTAAAGCATGTGACTCCGTCGGCAAAATAGGTTTTTGACAATACATCAGTTCTGCTGGCATATATCCAGTAGTTCTAGTGTATGTCATCCTATCTGCCCAAAGGGCAAATGGAAGGTAATTTGGCCAATTCTTTATTTTCCCCTCACAAACCTTAGCCAAAGCTTTAATAATTGGTGGATGACCACGCTCAATTTTTCCATTAGCTTCAGGATTGTAAGCAGTGGTGAGCGATAATCGAATTCCATATTTTTTAAAGAAGTCTTTAGCTTCCTGAGCATCAAGCTCACCTTTATCGGCAACTATTTTCTCCACATAACCAAATCTACTAAACACATCTTCTAATAGAAACTTGCATACATTGCTTGTAGTTTTCGTCCTTAGAGCTCTTCCTTCAACATGATTTGTTAGGTCTTCTCTTGCTAATACAATATACCTCATCTGATGCACCCCTAATGGCATTGTAACTAAATCAACAACCCACTTATAGTGAATATTAAGAGGATATGTTGGATGTAATTCATCTCTGTGTCTAACATTGGAGTACATCTGGCAAGGTTTACAAGTGGCTACGTAATTTTGGGTATCCACATACATCCCAGGCCACCAGTATCTTTCCCTTATCTTTTCATAAGTTCCTTGAAAGCCTTTATGACCGGCCCATAGTGAGCTATGCATTTCATGCATAATCCTTCCTCTCGATTCTTCACAACCTACAACTCGCTGGGGCATCTTACCCATTCCAATCCTTCGCTTCCAGAGTAATCCATCTTTCAGGAAATAATTGCTTGACTTTCTTCGAATGGTACGAAATTTTTCTTTGCTCCAACTAAGATCAGGACACTTCATACTTAAATATCTCTCGATTTCCTTCCACTCATTTTCATATTCGTCTTCATTAAATCTTTCTGTTATTCCTATTTGGATCTTGTAAGGTTCTTCTTCTATCCATATGTTATCTTTCCCTCTTCCTAAGCTATTTTGAACTTCTTTTGAAGACTCAGTACAAATTCCAAGCCTTTCATTTTGACGCTTAGGCTCTTTTCTATTTAGTCCAGTAGATGCTTCATTTAGGCTTAAATTATGTACATGTGAAGCATAAAAGTCCAGACCTATCTCTTCATCATTAGAAGTCATCGAATCTTCATTTTCATATATAGCTCGTGATAGCATATCAGCCACCACATTATTCCTTCCAGCTATATGAACAAACTCAGGGTTTAGTGACTTAATATATGCTATCCATCTTAACATGGCAATATCTGCAGTGGAACAATTCACGATCATTCCCAACAATGGTAAACAATCTGTTTCTACTACCACATTTGCCCCAATCAGATATTCTTTATCATTTTTTAGCGCAGTCACTATTCCCCAAAGCTCTCGCTTAATTTGAGGGTAACCTCTCTGGCGAACATTTAGAACTTTAGCTCCGAAACGAATTGCATATCTTTTTCCTTCATCATCCTCTTGGCCAATCGCCCAACCTATACCTGTCGGACTTGTATCTATGGTGATATAAATTTCTTTATTATCAGTATAATCAGCCTTTCTAAGCAATGGAGCTTCTGCAAGTGCTTTCTTTAATTTTCTCACAGCTTGAGTATGGATATCTTTCCATTGAAATCTTTGCCCTTTCCTAAGCAATTGATAAAGTGGGTTAGCAATATGGGCAAAATGGGGAATCCATACAACATAGAAAACACATGCCCCAAGAAATCTCCTCACTTCAGTGATCGAGGAGCAGACCTCTTTCATGTGCTGAATGGCATCTACTTTCTTTGGACATGGCTTCCTTCCTTTAGGTCCACATAAACTTCCTACAATTAAAACCTCTTGCACTCCAAATACTGATTTTTCAGCAGACAATGTCAAATGAACCTCTTCCAGCCGACTGAGAATGGATTCACAATCAGTTATGTGCTTTTTAACAAAATTCCTACATCCATCCTCATCAAGAGTCTCGTCTCTATCTCTTTCTTCACAGCCTTTAATAGGGACATCATCAATGAATGGCATAGTCAGATGTGGAATAAAATCCCTAAGAATTTTATGCATACCATTCATCATATGTGCCACCGAGTTCGTGGCACCTTGCGGCAAAGTGCACATGCGCACAAGCCCAAGTGGCGTCCTCATAGTCATCAAATCACGGCTTTCGAGAGCTAGCTGGAATTGATCATATCCAGAGTGTAAATCTCCCATTGAATAAATAGATCTTCCTGCAAAGGCTTCTGCATATTCGTCTACAATAGGCCCAGTTCCCATATTTCTAATTGTCACTTTATTCACTGGCTGTAGATCTTGGATAAATCTTAATGACCCATTCTTTTTTGGTACAGTAAACCAACGGTTAGAATAAGGAGCACTTGATGGCTCAAGAATCCCCATTCTAATCTTGTCATTCAACAGATCAATTAGCTTTGAAATATGAGCTTTTGGTACCGGAATTGGTCTGAGATTCCAAGGTACATGTGGTATCGTGAAAATTATCATAGGTGTCACCACAGATGGATCTACACACCCAATTTCTTGGGCATTGAAAGAAAAAGCTTTTCCGTGCTTAAATAACATCCGAGAGAATACATTCTTCTCTTTTTCGCTGAGGAAACCATCTTTCCCCAATTGAATTTGCTCGAGTGTTTCTTTAGTGAATTTATGGCCTATTTTTCTCTTATCTCTGAGAGGTGGCTGAGATTTTACATCATCCATAAGTTTATTACTATCTTCAGGAAGCGGAACTGCGACTGGCTTTATCTTTTTATCAATTGTTTTGTATTTTGTTTCAACGAAGACTTCTTTACCTGTTTCATCTTGCTCAAACTTTGCTATTTCCTTATACATGGAAATAGAGTGCGTTTGAATCACATAATCACTCCTTTTTCCTTGAATTAACTCTTGCAGATCAAACAATGTGTCTGCAAAGGATATCTCATCAAAGACTCCGGAGATTTCCTCGTCGAAGTTAAGCACTCTACATCCATGAAAGTTTCTTTGAAGATCTGCTATGTATTGTTTTTCCCACTTTTTTAACTCAGAAAAAACACGAAACTGAAATGAATTTGTCGAAGAAAGTGCTATAAAACTTGATATAAACATATTTACATTCGGGATCTTTTCACTTTTCAAGCTTTCATAGTCCCGACTTATGAAAGCTTCCTTTAAAAACTTTGATCCTCGAATTCTTCAGGAATAGGTCTTGTCCGAAGAGAAGTTCTATTCCTGATATGATCTACACATACCGTCATGAATTGGACTGCCTTTTTTCCATCCTTACTACGGATTCGCGCATAGGCCGATCCATCTTCCAAGACTCTTGTTTCCATTCTTAAGGCAGTAATATATGGCTGCCCTAAAATCAATGAGTAACTAGAATGATCTTGTACGAAAAAATTTTGATAATCACTGACATCTCCAATTGTAACTAGAACCTGCGAGCATGCACCAAACAACTCTGTTGGGGATTCGGGGACAAGAAGGAGTTTGAGGGTTTGTAGGAGAAAAAAGAGATGATGAAAATGGAGTAATAGTGAGAACTTCTGCAAAGGAATACTCTTGGAGACCTTGAATATTAATTATCCTTCAACAATTACAATGACTGCGCACAGTCGAATCAATGACTAAATACCACTTCAGAGAGTATTAATTACTGAAGGCCAATTATCTCAAGTCGTCTAGCGGCGGCCTCTCGAGCACCAATCCTTCACTTGCTTCCCGCTTCCCTTGTGCACACCTTGCACTAAGCTTCCGCCAAGCTAAGGAATTGGTATCACTGCGCACGCACGCAATAGCCCTTGGAACTCTTGGAATCCAGCCCGCCTTCTCTCTTCTCTGCACACTTTCCTCTTGGCACCTCTTGCACTCTTGAATGTCGTCGCACACTGGAGGCTCTTCTTGCTTCCTCTCTTGCTCCTCTGAAGCTCTCTCTTGCTCTTAACTCTCAATGTGTAAGAATAGCCTTTGTCCTTCCTTTTGTTTGAGAGTCCGCCGGTTCGCGCACTCTAACTGCAATACAATCTTGGTGTGCTTTCAATGTCCCAAGATTGTCTTTTTGAACTGGTCCTCAACGATTCGCTACTTTGTCTTGTAGTGACTTTAGAACAATAGTGACTTTTAAAATAAAATTTTGATTGGGCGGCCTATTTCCACCTTTGCGTACGGCCTTCCACCTTCACCTTTCCTTTTAATTCTTTTACTTTTGCACCTTAAGATGGTAGATTCAACCTTTGAACCTTAAGAGGAAAAATACTTTGTACCTTTAGTTTCAACCGGTTAGGGCTCTACTGATGCCCACCACCTAAAGATCTCTCCGTCCCGGAGAGACAACAGCGATACCAACTGAGAAATTGCAAAGACACAGAGATGAAAATAACGGAGGTAAGAAAAAAAAAGTAAAGGGTGTGTATCTTATTGAGTTAAGAAGAAAAAAATATAATGCACCCTACAAGAATGAAAAGAAATCAAAAGTATGAGGTAATTATTGGCAAAGCGATACTGGAATCTAAGAGCAATTATTATGACGGTGGATGAGCAATTTATTTAGACTGAGGAGGGCAATTTATTGTGGAGGTTGATTGAGATTGTTAGCCGAGGTTGATGGAGAAGGGGGCAAAGGAGCAGAAGCTTGTTCGATCGTAAGCTGAAGCGAACTAAGGCATTGTCTAAGGTGATCCCTTTCCCTGCGGATACGGCGGCATGCAGCATTAGCACAAAGCCCTAAATTGGAGCGATTATGAAGATCTTCTAAGGCTTTCATCGCAGAGTCGGCCATATCGCGATAATGATCTCGCTCTTCTTTGAGCAATCGGGCCGTTTCGTTGAGGGAGTGCCATTGAGAGGTGGCCATGCGATTGATGTTTTCTATTGTGGAGATATACTGTTGATGAACCGAAGCTGCTGCGGAAACCGAATCCAAGGAAATCTGAGAGGCCTGAGCATTGCCGATAGCGACTACACTCGCGTCCTGGAGTAATTGCAAAAATGAAGGGGTTGATGGTAGGTCAAAATGCGGAGTGGGGGTGACCGTTGGAGTGGGAGGGGAAGGGGGAATATTCTGCCGAGGAGGATGAAGGGTTGGAGTGGAAGATGGCGTGGGAAGGGAAGGATTGGGGGAAGGGAGCGGTCGACTGACAGGGAGGTTACTGATAGAGGGGGAGGTGAAATCCGGGTGAATTGGTGGCATACAGGTGTGGTTTTGAGGGTTGAGCTGTGTTTGAATAAGTGGGGTGAAATCAGAAGAGAGGGGAGGTCTCGGGATAATAGGAGGGGTAGGCATGGATGGAGAATTTGTAGATTCAGGAGGGAAAGGGGAAGAAGATTGGGTAGTGAAGTAGGGGACGTGAGGTGGGGGAGTCATGAATGGAGAGATTGTAGATGCAGGAGGTAGAGGTGAAGAAGATTGAGCAGGGAAGGAGGGTACATCAGGGGGATACGTCATGAATGGAGAGGTGGTGGATGCAGGAGGGATAGGTGAAGGAGATTGGGGAGGTAAGGAGGGCACATCAGGGGGATTAGTTATGAATGGAGAAGTGGTAGAGGCAGGAGGGATAGGTGAAGAGGAATGGGGAGGGATGGAGGTTACATCAGGGGGGTTAGTTATGAATGGAGAGGTGGTAGATGCAGGAGGGATGGGTGAAGAAGATTGGGGAGGGCAGGAAGTTACATCAGGTGGTGCGGATGTGGGTGTCGAGGCGGAAGCTGAGTCAATAGAGATTAGAGGGGGGGAGGGAGATGGAGCAATGGAAGGTCCAGGGTGGGTAGGGAGATAAGAAGCATTGTGCGCCGAGTGTGCAGGTATTCGATAGAGCCAAGCTAAGAAGGGTGCAGAATAGATGGAAAATGCATGAGATCCTCTAGAGATAGCCTCGCGGAGTCGACGGGAGCGCAATTGCAAGGAACTATAAATGAGGGTTGCGTAAGGGTAAGGACGGCTATGGAGAAAGCAAAAAAGCGGATCGGCGATACGAATATCTGACCAGGGAAGGGAAGAGGTTTGGCTGCGTAGTAAGAAGAAAAAGATGAACGCATTGAGAAGGGTGGTCATGCCGAGCGAAAACCTAGCAGTGCTTTGAAAGTGTGTGGTACAAAAGGCAATAGTAGCCGAGGCGGACAGGCCAGAGTATAGGAAAGGGGGGGCACGAAAATCTATTAGGGGAGACCCAATACTGGCGGCAATGTCTGGGATGAATAGAGTGCCGGTTCTAAAATGAGGGAAGTGGCGGATAGCTTCATAAACCTGCGAAAAATTGGCGGGGTTATTGAAGAAAACATTAGCCAAGCCCCACAAGCCCGCCTGCTGAAGATCTTCAATGGAAAACATTTGACGAAGGGCAATGGTAGGTATGGATAGATGCATTCGGATTTGCAGGTTTATGTCAGGTGGGAGAAACAGGCGCATATAATACCCGGTTGGTGAAGATGGGTGGGATGAATGAGACATAGATGGGGAAGGAGAAGGAGGTTGCGGGAGGGGAGGTGGGGAATAAAGGTAGCTGGAATCAGAGTCTATGGAATAAATGGGAAGATCCAGGGCCATAGGAGCTGTTGGAGTCGCTTGAACAGATTGTTCAGCCGATGAAGGAGGAGGTGGATTGGGAAGGTCAGAGGGAATTGCGGAGGGAGGAGCGGAACTAGCACCCGGAGCGGGGTCCGCCATGGATGGAAATGGGGAAAAGAATTGGACAAAAGAAAACCTCCTCAAGGGGAGAGGAATCGATGGGGTGAGGTGGTGGGAGGGGGCAGAGGGCTTGAGGGGTGGATGGTGTTGGGAGGAAGAGGGAGGCGCACGGGGGAGGAAGGAGGGGTTGTGGTGGGGTTGGAGGCGGAGAGTTGGGAGGGGGGTGTGGATGTGGAGCGGGGTTGAAGAGGGGGGGGGGGGTTGGGTGCCGGCGAGGTCGGAGGGGGGTGGTTGGGTGTAGAGGAGTCGGAAAAAAGGGGGGTTTTGGGAATCGGAGATGGGGTGCTGGGTGCCGCCAGGGGGTGGTGAGGGGGTCGAGATTAGGAGGGAGGGCCGAGCGGGGTTGTAGGATGTGGTTGGGTTGTAGAGGAGTTGGAGAGGGGCGTTGAGGAGGTTGGGGCGGGGGGAAGGGAGGGGCGCACGCGGGTGGGATGGGGGGAGAGAGTGGGGGGTTGGTTGAGGGTGATGGAGTGGGGAAGGAGGGGGATGTTGGGCAGAGGGCGCTCGGGTCGGGATTAGGAGGGAGGGCCGAGCGGGGTTGTAGGGGTGGGGAAGTCGCTGTTGTGAGAGGGGGGGGGGGGTGGTGTGTTGTGGTGAGGGGGGGGGGGGCCGAGCGGGGTCGGGAGGGGGGGAGGGCGCTGTTGTGAGAGGAGGTGGTGTGGTGTGTTGTGGTGAGGGGAGGGGCCGAGCGGGGTCGGGAGGGGGGGGGGAGGGCGCTGTTGTGAGAGGGGGGGGTGTGGTGTGTTGTGTTGTGGTGAGGGGAGGGGCCGAGCGGGGTCGGGAGGGGGGGGGGAGGGCGCTGTTGTGAGAGGGGGGGGTGTGGTGTGTTGTGGTGAGGGGAGGGGCCGAGCGGGGTCGTGAGGGGGGGAAGGGCGCTGTTGTGAGAGGGGGGGTGTGGTGTGGTGTGTTGTGGTGAGGGGAGGGGCCGAGCGGGGTCGGGAGGGGGGGGGGAGCACTGTTGTGAGAGGGGGGGGTGTGGTGTGGTGTGTTGTGGTGAGGGGAGGGGCCGAGCGGGGTCGGGAGGGGGGGGGGGAGGGCGCTGTTGTGAGAGGGGGGGGTGTGGTGTGTTGTGTTGTGGTGAGGGGAGGGGCCGAGCGGGGTCGTGAGGGGGGGGAGGGCGCTGTTGTGAGAGGGGGGGTGTGGTGTGGTGTGTTGTGGTGAGGGGAGGGGCCGAGCGGGGTCGGGAGGGGGGGGGGAGCGCTGTTGTGAGAGGGGGGGTGTGGTGTGGTGTGGTGTGTTGTGGTGAGAGGAGGGGCCGAGCGGGGTCGGGAGGGGGGGGGAGGGCGCTGTTGTGAGAGGGGGGGGTGTGGTGTGTTGTGGTGAGGGGAGGGGCCGAGCGGGGTCGTGAGGGGGGGGAGGGCGCTGTTGTGAGAGGGGGGGTGTGGTGTGGTGTGTTGTGGTGAGGGGAGGGGCCGAGCGGGGTCGGGAGGGGGGGGGGAGCGCTGTTGTGAGAGGGGGGGTGTGGTGTGGTGTGTTGTGGTGAGGGGAGGGGCCGAGCGGGGTCGGGAGGGGGGGGGGGAGGGCGCTGTTGTGAGAGGGGGGGGTGTGGTGTGTTGTGGTGAGGGGAGGGGCCGAGCGGGGTCGTGAGGGGGGGGAGGGCGCTGTTGTGAGAGGGGGGGTGTGGTGTGGTGTGTTGTGGTGAGGGGAGGGGCCGAGCGGGGTCGGGAGGGGGGGGGGGAGCGCTGTTGTGAGAGGGGGGGTGTGGTGTGGTGTGTTGTGGTGAGGGGAGGGGCCGAGCGGGGTCGGGAGGGGGGGGGGAGGGCGCTGTTGTGAGAGGGGGGGGTGTGGTGTGTTGTGTTGTGGTGAGGGGAGGGGCCGAGCGGGGTCGTGAGGGGGGGGAGGGCGCTGTTGTGAGAGGGGGGGTGTGTTGTGGTGTGTTGTGGTGAGGGGAGGGGCCGAGCGGGGTCGGGAGGGGGGGGGGGAGGGCGCTGTTGTGAGAGGGGGGGGTGTGGTGCGTTGCGGTGAGGGGGGGGGGTGTGGTGTGTTGTGGTGAGGGGAGGGGCCGAGCGGGGTCGTGAGGGGGGGGAGGGCGCTGTTTCGAGAGGGGGGGGTGTGGTGCGTTGCGGTGAGGGGGGGGGGTGTGGTGTGTTGTGGTGAGGGGAGGGGCCGAGCGGGGTCGTGAGGGGGGGGGGCGCTGTTGTGAGAGGGGGGGTGTGGTGTGGTGTGTTGTGGTGAGGGGAGGGGCCGAGCGGGGTCGGGAGGGGGGGGGAGGGCGCTGGTGTGAGAGGGGGGGTGTGGTGCGTTGTGGTGAGGGGGGTTTGCGGGGAGGTGAGGGGGGGCGAGTGGGGTCGTGAGGGGGGGGTGGGCGCTGTTGTGAGAGGGGGGGTGTGGTGTGGTGTGTTGTGGTGAGGGGAGGGGCCGAGCGGGGTCGTGAGGGGGGGGAGGGCGCTGTTGTAAGAGGGGGGGTGTGGTGTGTTGTGGTGAGGGGAGGGGCCGAGCGGGGTCGTGAGGGGGGGGAGGGCGCTGTTGTGAGAGGGGGGGGTGTGGTGTGGTGTGTTGTGGTGAGGGGAGGGGCCGAGCGGGGTCGGGAGGGGGGGGGAGGGCGCTGGTGTGAGAGGGGGGGTGTGGTGCGTTGTGGTGAGGGGGGGGGGTGCGGGGAGGTGAGGGGGGGCGAGTGGGGTCGTGAGGGGGGGGTGGGCGCTGTTGTGAGAGGGGGGGTGTGGTGCGTTGTGGTGAGGGGGGGGGGTGCGGGGAGGTGAGGGGGGGCGAGTTGTGGGGAGGGGGGGGAGGGCGCTGTTGTGAGAGGGGGGGTGTGTTGTGGTGTGTTGTGGTGAGGGGAGGGGCCGAGCGGGGTCGGGAGGGGGGGGGGAGGGCGCTGTTGTGAGAGGGGGGGGTGTGGTGCGTTGCGGTGAGGGGGGGGGTGTGGTGTGTTGTGGTGAGGGGAGGGGCCGAGCGGGGTCGTGAGGGGGGGGAGGGCGCTGTTTCGAGAGGGGGGGTGTGGTGCGTTGCGGTGAGGGGGGGGGTGTGGTGTGGTGAGGGGGGGTGCTGTGGTGAGGGGGGCCGCGGGCGGGGTGGGGAGGGGGGGGGGGTGTTGAGGGGGGATGTGGTGAGGGGGGGTGCGGTGAGGGGGGGTGCGATGAGGGGGGGCGAGGTGGGGGCGCCGCTTTGGTGAGGGGGGCGGTTGGGGTGTGGTGAGAGGGGCTGCGGGCGGGGTGGGGAGGGGGGGGGGAGGTGTGTTGAGGGGGGAGGTTGAGTTGAGGGAGGGTCGTTGGGTGCCGGGCGGGTCGTAGGGGGGGTTGGGGTGACGAAGGGTGCTGAAGAGGGGGGGGGGGGATTGAACGTAGAGGGTGGGAGAGGGGGGATCGTTGGGTGCCGCCAGGGGGGTTGGTTGTAGAGGGTCGGAGAGGGGGGTCGTTGGGTGCCGCCAGGGGGGTTGGTTGTAGAGGGTCGGAGAGGGGGGGTCGTTGAGGGGGATTGAGGGTGAGGGGGGTGTGAGATGCTCTTCTTCTTTCCTCCCTAGTACAACTTGGCGTGTGCACTGAAAATAAGAACGGAATTCCTGAGAATGTTGAAGCAAGAATGAAAAAAGAGGCCATATTATATAGCTATTTCGAATGAGGGAGCACCTCTCAAGAAGGAGCGGTCTAGCATAAAAAGGTGATCAAAAAGAGAGGAGATGACAATGTTAATCTCATCCATCCGAGAGACAAACAAAGGAAAGGGCAAAACTGAAAGTTACTTAGCAAAACTAAGAGCCATTCAAGTGATGAATTTCTTTTTATGAAGTGATGAATTTCTTGTTTTTTTTATTGATGGAAAAGAAAACTTGCGCCCAAAAATTTTTTTGATTTTCATTGATAAAGAAAAGAAAAAAAACGTGCGCCCAAATTTTCTTATTTTCATAAAAAACTACGCCCAAAATTCTGTGAGCTGATTATTACTACTTATTAAAACAATCCAAAACCAACAAGATAAAGGAAAATGCAATGGTTATGATACTTGATAATAAGCCTTGAGTCTGGAAATGTTACCTAAAGGTAGGGTGTTGCCATCGAGTGTTTCCAATTGCACTGCACCCCACTGCAGCATCTTCGTAATGCGAAAAGGGCCTTCCCAGTGAGGGATCCATTTCCCTTTGTTTTGATTAGAAATTTGTGGTCTGTGTAGCAGGGCTAAATCTCCAGGCTTCAAATTGTTTTGCCATAGATTTTTGTCATGAGTCTCCTTCCTGTGTAATTGCAGCTTCTCTAACTGTTTGGATGCTAAAATTCTCGATTCTTCCAGTTTATGCAAAGCAGTCAGTCTTGCTGAAACTTCCATCCCATTTTTCTCTAGTCTTTCCGTTCTTATAGAGCCGCTGATAAATTCAAATGGTTCAATAGGAACCAAGCCATAAACTAATTGAAAGGGGGAATACCCAGTCTCTTTATAGGCCAGTCTGTATGCCCATAATGTACCCAGAGAGGCCCGTCCCCAAGAGGTCGGCTGCAACATGCATTCTTTTCATAACATTGAAATTAATACTTTGTTCGTGGACTCGGCTTGTCCATTAGCTCTTGGGTAGTATGCACAAGAAGTCCTGTGTAAAATGCGATACCTGTTGGAAATTTCCTGCAATATTTTGTTAACAAAATGAGTACCCTGATCGGTACAGATTTCCAGCGGGCATCCAAATCTGCAAATGATGTTACAATACAAAAAGTCAGCCACTGTATGTGCAGAGCAATCCGTTGATGCAATAGCTTCAGCCCATTTTGTTGCGTAGTCCGTGGCTATCAGTAAGTACTTTTCCCTTTTTGGAAGTGCCGGAGGGTATATAGGCCCAACAAAGTCTAATCCCCACTTCTCAAAGGGCTGCCAAGAAGTGGAAACTACCAAAGGGTGATGTCTTTGCTTGGTGGGTTTAGGTCCACACCTCTGGCACACATCACATGTTTTTCTCCAATTATCTGCATCCCTAAATAGTGTAGGCCACCATAGACCAGCATCTAGTATTCTCTGGCTCATGATATGCCCTGGAAGGTGCCCACCACCTGATCCTTCATGTGCAAATTGCAGTATTTCCCTCACTTCATCTTCCTCTAAGCATTTCCTCATCCTGTCATCCTTGCCCTGTCTGTAGAGTTTACCCTCAATGAAAGTATATGGTCTACTCTTGATAAGCAGCCTCTTTCTTAGTACAGCATTAGCACTTTCTGGATACAAGCCAGTATTAATGAACTGCTTGATATCATCATACCATCCTTTAGGTTGTATAGCAAACAAGTGTGCATCAGGGAAATCATCATTGATACCACTGGTTTGATCCTTCCTATTGATTCTGGACAAGTGATCCGCCATCACATTTTCTCTTCCTGGCTTATGGATTACTGAGAAATCGAACTCTTGGAATAACAGTAACCACCTTCATATTCTACCAGTAGCATGTGGTTTGTTGAGTAAGTACTTGAGAGGTTGGTGATCTGATATAATAATAAATTTTACCCCCAGTAAGTAATGGCGGAATTTTTGAACTGCAAAGACCATTGCTAGTGCTTCCCTTTCGGTAGTACTGTAGTTTCTTTCAGCCTTGGTCAAGATTCTACTGGCATATTGAATTGGCCTGTCCATTTTAAATTCTTCACTGGGTTGAGTCAGAACTGCTCCCACTGCATATGCACTGGCATCGACATGTATATGAAAGATTTTTTACCACTCCGGGGTGACCAAGATAGGAGCACACACTAGCCGTGACCTTAATGTCTGATATGCTTTTTCCTCCTCTTCTTCCCATTTGAAAGGTACTTTTTTACCTGTGAGTCTAGTCAGAGGTCTAGCTATCTCTGCATACATTTTTATAAACCTTCTATGATAACCGGTATGCCCCAAAAAACTCTGGATCTCTTTAGGAGTTTTGGGTTTAGGTAACTTTAATATAGAGAGAATTTTGTCAGGATCTGGGGCCATACCTTTAGCGGATACCACATGTCCTAAGAGGGTTCCTTCTGTCACAAGGAAATGACATTTATTTGGATTGAGCTTTAACTTAGTTTCTCTGCATCTTTGGAAAATATTCTGCAGCTGTCTCAGGTGCTGGTCCAAACAGTCTAGATGAGTTTCTTTGTGAGATCCTGAAAATGAAGAGAAATCATCCATGAAGATTCTAAGTGATTCCAGCAATAAGGGGGCAAAAATGAGATTGACCGTTCTGTTAAATGTGGCTGGAGCATTTCTTAGCCCAAATGGCATTTTTACATACACATACGTTCCCCACGGTGTGATAAAAGCAGTCTTTTCACGATCCTCTAGGTGTATTGATATTTGATTATAGCCACTGAAGCCATCCATAAAACTATATAGTGCATGCCCCGCCACTTCTTCAATGACCTGTTCTGCAAAAGGCATAGGGAACCCATCTGGAATGGTCACCTTGTTGAGAGCTCTAAAGTCCACACAAATCCTGATTTTATTAGTATTCTTCTTTGGTACTATAACCATAGGCGAGAGCCACTCTGAGTGTTCCACAGGAATGATGATTCTTGCATCTTCCATCTTTTGGATTTCCACATAGACAGCTTCGGCATACTTTGGATTGAGTCTATAACTCCTTCCTCTGATGGGTCTGGCTCCCTCAACCAGAGGAATTCTGTGCTCTCCATAAGATGCAGGCACTCCTTCTAAGTCTTTATAATGCCAAGCAAAAACATCTGCATACTGGGTTAAGAATGATTTTACCTTTTCCAGGAGCTTTGGGTGGCTCCACAACCAAGTGGCCACTAGAACTGGTTGATTATTGTTTTGGGTGCATAAATGTACTTCTTGAACCGGATTTCTTGTTACCAGATTATCTTCTTGTGCATCTGCTTCCTTGTCTTCTTCTACTAGCTTTTCGTGCATTGCTTCATAAGCAGGTGTATTTTGAACTTCGATGTTTTCTTCCTTGTCCTGCATCCATCCTGCAGGGATTTCTTGAATTGGGAAAGAACATTCAACCTCAGAATTTTTTACCTTGCTTTTAGCTTGGGAAACTTCGTTATCTGATGTTGACACATCCTCCTCCAATTTGTATTTGAGGGGTATCTTCCTGCCCCTTCTGTGGTCAGTGATGGGCTCTCCCAATCCATCAACCTGGACCTTTCCTTTGTCTTCATCATAGCCTCCAAATGTACCAGGATTATCAAGAAAAATTCCAAAACAAGAAGAAGAGTTGCCGGCATGAAGCCAACTTAAAATATCCTCTTCTTCCTCAAAATCTATTTGAGGTTGATCCTCCGCTTCTGTTTCCATGCAAATGCTCACTGTTTGCATCATACTAGTGTTTCCTTGATTGTCTGGGCCTTCTTCTAAATGAATTTGTGTCAGCTCCTGCCCTTTCTTTTGTACCCACATGGTGTCCTTACCCCAATCATGAATGACACTGGCATGCCTCAGCCAAGGTCTTCCAATTAAGAGAGGAAATCCTCCTTCAACCTGGGGCAATCTTAAAACCACAAAATCCAGGATAAATAGATTACCTTGTACTTCAAGTGGAACTTTTGGGATTACCCCTAAGGGCCTTACTTTGCTCTGATCTGCCAAAGTGACCGTGAAATTTGCAGGTCTTGAAGGGTGGAGTCCAATCCTTTTCATGGTATGTTCAGACATCAAATTAATGCCAGAACCACCATCTACAATAACACCTTGAAATTCATGGCCCTTGATTGATATTGTAAGCCGAGGGCTTTTATAATCTGTAAGGGGTGCTTCCCCCCTAATTATCCCTTGATGTAAGATAGCAGTCTTAGCCACTAAGCTTGTCGTAGAAGCTTCATCAATTATTTGCAATAATTCTGACCTGAATTTCCCATCCATCTTTATTAAATCAAGAATACTAACCTCCTTCTTAATAGACTTGAGTAGTTTTGAAGCCTCTGATTCTTTAAGGAAGTGAGCTTCATTTGCTTTGCCAAACTCTTCTTGAGCCCTCTTGAAGGCATGCCCAATGGCATCTCCGGTGCCTGTGAGACATTCCTTGTGGTTTGTGTCTGCACCTGTAGTATCTTTGTCTTCAATTGCAACTCTGTCTTTGTTCAATTCCTTAATTATCAATTCTTGATTTTCTACCACTTTTGCCGTTCCCCTGTTTCTTGTCTGTACTGCAAAAGATTCGAGTTCTTCTAATTGTACCACTCTAGTTGATGGTGAGTGTTCATTCACCTGAGGTAATATCTCCTCCTTGAATACAGAGATCATTTGGAGATGGGGTCCGGAAGTAGAGGCTTGATTCTTAGGACAACAGTTTGTATAGTGATCTCTGGCCTCTGGACAATTCCTGCAAGGAGGTGCATTTTCCGGCAGGGTGCACTTAGATTGGTAGTGCCCACATTCTCCACATCTGAAGCAAATAATTGGCCTTCTAGGCCCATTTGCAAGGTTAGTTCTTGGTCTAGGATTATAGTTATTACCTTGGTTTGTTGCTGCTGCCATTACATTTGCTGGTGGCAAGAGCCCGCCTTGTGTCCAGTATGTCGTTGTCGGTACTCCCCTTGATTGGCATTCATGGGCCTCATGCCCAATCTTTCTGCATAATTGACAAGTCACATTTAGCAAAGGACATTCACTTACTATATGTCCTTGCTTACTGCACATGGAGCACCATAGTCCATTCTTAATGCCGCCTCCTTTTAGTTCTTGCAACTCCTGCCTTAGCTGAGCTAGTTCCTCTGCTTGGGCTTCCTCTTCCTTTTGGAGCTTGAGGGCTTCAATCTCTCTTCTTAATTGAGCTACAGTAGTCTCCTCCTCTGTATAGGGCTTATTTCTCTTCAAGCTTTCCAGTTCCCTTCTTAACTGGCTCACTGGGTCCTCCACTTCTGAACCATATGATGCTTGGGAAGAAGTTGCACCATACTGATGCCTTATCTGTTCCAAGCGGGTGGCCGTATTGATGAATTCCTCAACAGAGGCAGTGGGTAGCACTAACTCTTTTATTTTGCATTGGGTGACCACAGGTAAAGGTTTGGCTAACCACTTCTTGACAAAGAAGTCGTGTGGTGGATCCGGTAATTTAGCCATTAATGCTTTTGCCCTGGTCACGAATTCGGGGAACTTCTCTCCTGGACCCAACTTCAAGTTTTCCAATTCTTCTATAATGATCTCAGCCGTGTTGCCATGCTGAAATTGATTCTTAAAGGCCTCTTTCATCAAATCCCAAGAGGTAAAGTGATTTTCGGCAAACTGACTAAACCACTTGTCTGCCAGACCTTCCAATGTGGCGGGGAAGAGTATCAAGAAAGCATCTTCCCTACCCATTAGTCCCCTAGTCTTACATAATGAAAGAAATCGTCGAATGTGCTCATCTGGGTCCTCATGGGCTAAACCTCTGAAGGAGGGGAATTTTATGTTTAACCTGGAGAGCAAGATTTCTAGGTCCACCTGTCCTGCCATGCTTCCTACCGATGAAGTCGATGAAAGTGGACTCGATGATCTTCGGTTCGTCTTTCTTCTTGTCTGCTTGCACTTGATTCTCAAGGTTTGTGACCGGGTCGCGGTCATGAGCTATTCATAGTCCACTTAAAATGAGACACTTGATAAAAGGATGTACCTTTTGGCCCACTGGAGTAATGTTGTCGACACTGGAATGTTGTCCTCCAACGGCAATATATAGTCTCCTATGCTCAAAGCTCCTTGGAAGTCCCACCGGGCGTGCCAAATTTGTTGGGGATTCGGGGACAAGAAGGAGTTTGAGGGTTTGTAGGAGAAAAAAGAGATGATGAAAATGGAGTAATAGTGAGAACTTTTGCAAAGGAATACTCTTGGAGACCTTGAATATTAATTATCCTTCAACAATTACAATGACTGCGCACAGTCGAATCAATGACTAAATACCACTTCAGAGAGTATTAATTACTGAAGGCCAATTATCTCAAGTCGTCTAGCGGCGGCCTCTCGAGCACCAATCCTTCACTTGCTTCCCGCTTCCCTTGTGCACACCTTGCACTAAGCTTCCGCCAAGCTAAGGAATTGGTATCACTGCGCACGCACGCAATAGCCCTTGGAACTCTTGGAATCCAGCCCGCCTTCTCTCTTCTCTGCACACTTTCCTCTTGGCACCTCTTGCACTCTTGAATGTCGTCGCACACTGGAGGCTCTTCTTGCTTCCTCTCTTGCTCCTCTGAAGCTCTCTCTTGCTCTTAACTCTCAATGTGTAAGAATAGCCTTTGTCCTTCCTTTTGTTTGAGAGTCCGCCGGTTCGCGCACTCTAACTGCAATACAATCTTGGTGTCCTTTCAATGTCCCAAGATTGTCTTTTTGAACTGGTCCTCAACGATTCGCTACTTTGTCTTGTAGTGACTTTAGAACAAGAGTGACTTTTAAAATAAAATTTTGATTGGGCGGCCTATTTCCACCTTTGCGTACGGCCTTCCACCTTCACCTTTCCTTTTAATTCTTTTACTTTTGCACCTTAAGATGGTAGATTCAACCTTTGAACCTTAAGAGGAAAAATACTTTGTACCTTTAGTTTCAACCGGTTAGGGCTCTACAAACTCACCTGGCATCGAGTTCGCAGCCTTAATTCTCCAACCAGGCTGCATGTCTATTGGCCATTTCCCCTTCATATAGAGATCTTTGGACATCAAGTTAACTTCAGATCCATGATCAATAAGAGCGACAACTGGAGTGCTAATTTTCTCTAATCTCACCAACGTCTCAGTTGTGGCTCGAGCCCAATGATCTTTAGTGTAATAACTCGAAGGAGTTATTTCTGAAGGATTCTGCTCCAAGGATATTTCCTCATGCACGCATGGTTGAACATTAGTCTCAATTGGTTCAAGTACATTTTTTAGCTCTTGTACTTGTGCTTGCACAGTATGAACAGGAGTCTCTTCATCCATTCTTTCAATCTCTTGCATGTCAGCTATTGGTTGTCGTTTTCTTCTTAAGAGGTCAATTATTACTTCTAGAAATTCTCTTTTTGCTATTCCCAATAACTCACCGAGTGTAAATTCGATTACACTATCGAGCACTCTTTTCTCGAGAACTTGTTTAAGATTTGTGGCTTGCTCTATGTGCGATTTTAGCATATATGAGGGATTTCTCACTCTTCCTTGTCCTTTTCTCACAGGTTGCATTTCTTGATCTTGAGGAGGAATATTATCGTGGGTAGGGACTGGCATCTCAGCAGAAGTAGGAATTTGAACTTGAGTCGGAATTTTATTTGGTTGGATTATTGTTGGTTGTGATGGTGGATCTATTTGAGTGGGTTGGTTTGTTTGTGTTGGATGGTTTTGGTTTGGTATTTGAGGTTGTTCATGTGAAGCTTCTACTTGACGCCTAGTTCTTCTTTTCTCCTCTTCACCCTCATTGGTTCTTCTTCGTTTCTCTTCCACTACTGCTTCATGCTCTACCGAAGAGCATAGGTATGTAACAACCGAGAGAGTATCTACAGGATCATCCCATCCACTTACCCCTCGGATTTCATTACTGGCTGTTTTTAAAATTTCATGATGCATCTTCCCGCGGTCTAAGGACTTTATTACTTTAGACCACGGTTCTATATCATTATTTTCGTCAATTACCTGACATGCATACGTATGCGATGTTGAAGCAACGTTTTCACATGTGCCAGGGAAGAATATTCTCATTCCTCCTCGACCAAAATTAATGTTTACTTTTTCTCCAGTCTTAGAGTCATATATCATCTTTTCCTTAACGAATACCAAATTCTTTGCTAATGCTTCTTTGAAGCTCTCACACGAGTATCTGTTATGCTCCAAAGAGTCACACCAAATACATCTTTTAATTTCTGGAGCTTTTGGGTTTTTAGGTGCCGGTGCTTGTAAAGATTGAGATTCAATCATCTGCTTCATACTTTGAATCGTAAGGTCACTAAACTTTTTAAACATATCTTCCATTGTATTAGTGGGCACAACATCCTTTGGTGTTGGTAGGTTTACCTGAGGGTTCTGTACAGGTTGCTGAACAGCCTGAGCTTGTTCTTCTTGCATATCATCATGCCAGCTCTGCATGAACTTAGACAAAGTTCTTTGCTTTTCTACATATCCTCTAACAGCTTCATCTACATTACCCCAGTCTTCGGTAAGACCAGACTCAGTTCCTATCTGTTGTAATTGTGGAAAAATTTCTTCTCGGGCTTTCGAATCTATAGCCCGGAGAAACAAGGATACCTTTTCTTGATCTATAGCCCTCCTATCATAATCAGATAAGTCTGCAAATTGCTGATCAAACTCCCTTTTTATATCTAGAATGGATTGATCTTTTGGTTTATGTATCCACTTTAGAAATGTGGATCTAGTCACTTTATCTTCGTCATCCAGTGCAAACATCCTTGTGAGTATCATCTTGTATTGTGACCATCTTATTTGCCCTTCTACAACTAGTCGAGGTGCATCCACAACTAGTCGGTCACGCAAATGTAATTCTGAAACGTATACAAAATTGTCTATTAATTCTTGGTCACTTAATGGTGTTAGACCCGTACCAAGGTATCGTGCCTCCAATTCATATTCCTTACAAAAACGAGTAACATTTTTACCACTGAAATATCCACTTGTTCTGACTACTCGCTCATGAAATGCCTGGATGGCACTCCGTCTTTTCTCGTCCTGCTGAAAGCGCAGAAGTTGGGTTATAACATCCATCGTTGCGTCACCCATAAATGGTCAAGCACAATGAGCTCACTCAACCGCACCACTCTTTAAACTAGGATCAGGATCTCTACACTCTCCTCCTTTCACGTCGGGTTCACCAGGTATGTCGTCGGGTTCGTATCAAGGAGGGTATTTGCGCACTTAGGGGTGCACACAGGGTGCCAAGAAAATAGTCTTATTCAACTAAATAAGCTATACACATGAAAGAACTTCATCAAGAAACCTTTCACATACCTTCCAAACGTTTTATCTTTTCTTACATCTCAGTAAAAGTTTTATTTTATTCAACGAACAACAATCATCAAAACGTCATGTAGATGACTTTATATAAGTATAACGTAGTAAAGGAATGCGAATCCCAGTGATTATGAACTTTGTGCAGAGTTTTTAAACTCTAAGTGATAGTATTTATTTATTCCAAACCGAACATGCTTTCTCATACGATTCAGTCACTTCCGTTATTGGTGACAGTGGCACAAGGAAGTCAAGAAACCTCACAACAAAAGGCGTGGTCATTATACTAACCAAAGCCATCGACATAATATGATACTGTTTATAAATCAGAAAAGTATCGAATACTTTTTGACCACATATAGATAACAACCTTCAGCGCACTGAGTATATTAAGGAAGTTTAGACCATTAATGAAGTCAAACGCATCTGTAGATTGGAAACGATTGTTGATATATATATATATATATATATATATATATATATATATATATATATATATATATATATATATATATATATATATATATATGTAAACAAAGTAATGGTTTAAACGTGTAATGCGCAAAGCTTACATTAGGGAAAAAGTCTTCATTTAATTGTTGTTAAGAACTCAACAACATACGTCAGAACAACATACTGTAAATAAATCGAACTCAGCATCATGTGTCGGAACAAAAGACACCATTGCAATAGATTTCATAGCAGCAGGATTCGTAGAACAGAGGTCAAACAATCACTGATAGGTTAAACTATAATTCTGCATTTCTGACGCTCACAGTTTTCATATAAATAAAGCAAACACTTCAACCTCCCAGCATGATCATCAAAAATTCCATCACCTATTATGAACTCAACTACGCAAATAACTATCAAACACTGAATATATACAAATCACAACATTTCGCCTCATCTCTGATTAATGATGCACTCGCTATTTTGTAGTTATACGCATGAATTACTACAGCCAAGTATGCACGTATTAAATTCTGTAAATATAAACTTACAGATGTAGGAGAAATATCTCAGAGATAATTAACCGTTTGCCGAAAACTATGGGTAAAACCTCTTTAGTTAAATTCTAATGTGCAGATTTCAATTCAGCAGCTAAAAACACCTATTCTAGTTCTGGACAGCTGTATCTCCAACGTTTCCAGTAATGATAAATATTTCAAAGAACATGAAACTAAGAAACGCTGCGCATACAAACAAGTTTAATTGTACATGATAAATAAAGAGCAACGAAGAGAACCATAACCTTCCTCTCTCGACACTGTGCGGGTGTAACCATCAGGAGGAGCGATAAAACAAAATTAATCTTTTTCCCTTGCAGCAGTAGAGTTCTTCCCTTGTTGACCGATGAGCACAACACTTGTCACGGATGAACAAAGCTAGACACGACGCCAGCTGCTCCTTCCTTTCTGCCCTCGACAGTTCTCCTCCTTACACCACAATATTTTTTTTAAATCTGTCGCTCCAAGAATTTCCCTTTCACAGTGAAGATAGAGTTCGGGCCTGGGCTGGAGCTAGTACAACAGACGAATACTTGTTCATCAATACCAAGTCCAAGCGCGCCTTTCTTCCTGTACAGAAACGAAACAGAACCTCTCCTCGAGAGAACTCTTCCCCTCTCTGAAATAATCTTCGCCACCATTTTTAGCTCTCTCTGCCGCATACGTCTTTTTTACTCACTGTCATCCATAGCTCATACAACTTTTCTTGCGTGATTCCCCCTTTCTGCGATATTTCATTAATTCAAACTCCCCATCTGGTGGAACAAAGCTCACTGTCTTTCCTGAATTGAATCCTGTAACACATTGACTTTTTTTTCGTGTTCTCCCCCCCCAGCTCTTTGATACTCGGAAACACAAGGAAAGGCAAGCTGATCCCCTCTGTATTCTGATTCCAGAACTCCCCAAATCTTCCAAAACTGCCAGCGCGTAGTTTTTTTTTTCCAGATATCTCTTCCGGAAGCTACTGTTTTCCCTTCTCGTGCTCAAAAATGCGCATCCCCTTCAGAATGGAAAGTCTCCCCACGTGTGCAGCTATCTCATCAACAGTTCATATGGTACTATGTTCGTCCTCCTTCGTCGATGGCTATCCGCCTTCTCAACTATTCACGTGATACACTCTCATGCACAAATATCAAGCATGCTTGCACATATATTTATGTACATGTGCACATAATGCATGCTCAATTGCGCAAACATTTATACATTAACAATGCATATACTCACAGCACATAATACACATATGCACATACTTACCCACACATTTATCTTCGATGCTCACATTAACATTCTTTGGAGGTGCAAGCAAATTTTAAAAACTAAGGAATATGATTCAATCATATGTATGCAAAAAGGTGGATTGAAATATTGATCAAGGATAGGTATCACCTGATTATCCCTTTGAAGACCTCTTTCCATTTAAATTGGATATTACCTTTATATTTACCTTCAATGAAGCTTTAAAACGGTGTTCCCTACTTGACTATCAAGCTTTAAATTCGAATCTTGACCACAACGCAGATGTATTTCCTGATGATCTACCGGGCATGCCTCCTCCTAGGAAAATTGACCATGCTATAGACCTTTATCCAGGAAGTGCGCCTTATTCTAGAGCACCTTATAGGTTCAATATTGATGAATTGAAAGAGTTGAAGCTCCAATTGGATGATCTATTGAAGAAGGAGTTGATAAGACCTAGTGTTTCACCTTGGGGAGCACCTGTTTTGTTTCAGAAAAAGAAAGATGGTTCATACAGACTTTGTATTGACTATAGGGGATTGAACAAGAAAACCATTAAGAACAAGTATCCACTGCCACACATAGATGAACTGCTGAGTCAATTGAGTGGTGCCACAGTATTCACTAAAATTGACTTAAGATCGGGATATCATCAAATTAGAGTAAAGTCTGAGGACATACCAAAACCGCTTTTAGAACATGATATGGTCATTACGAGTTCACAGTTTTGCCTTTTGGATTAACAAATGCTCCTGCAACATTTATGTGTTTGATGAATAATGTGTTTCATGAATATCTCAATGAATTTATATTAGTTTTTCTTGACGATATTTTTGTGTATTCTAAGGATGAGGATGAACGTGCATTGCATCTCAGGAAGACTTTACAAAAACTAAGAGAGCATAAACTATATGGTAAGATGAGTAAATGTTTTTTTGCAAAAGGGGAAGTGACTTATTTGGGGAGAGTTGTTTCTAAGGAAGGGATTCATATAGATCCTGAGAAAGTTAAAAGCATAGTTGACTGGCCTACACCCAAATGTGTGAGGGATGTGAGAAGCTTCCTTGGTTTGGCACAATATGAGAGGGCACACATTAGGGAGTTTTCATGAATTGCAAATCCTCTTAAAGAATTGACAAAGAAAAATAGAGAGTTCACATGGAACGATGAGTGTCAAAAGGCGTTTGACGAATTAAAACAGAAAGTTATCGAAAATTGTGTGCTAAAGATACCTGAGTTAGGGAAGCCTTTTATTGTTGCATGTGATGCTAGTGGAAGCCAAATCCGATGCGTTCTTTCACAAGAAGGGAGGGTAGTGGCTTATGAGTCAAGGAAATTAAGGAAACATGAACTAAATTATACAACACATGACTTAGAAATGCTTGCAGTTGTTCATGCACTTAAACATTGGAGACACTTATTGCTAGGAGTAAAGTTTGAATTAAGAACAGATCATCAGAGCCTTAAATACATATTTACTCAATCTTTACTTAACAATAGACAAAAACGATGGATCCAATTGCTAAGTGAATATGATTTTGATATTAAATACTTAGCAGGAAAAGAAAACAAGGTGGCTGATGCTTTGAGTCGTAAACCCCTATGCAGTTCAATTTCTATTTTATCCTCTGATTTTGATATTGGAAAAGAATTAAAAGAAGATTTATTTTATGCAGCAATCTTGGAATTTTTGGGTATGAATCCAGGTTCTATGTTTCAGGGAAACTTTCATTTGAGAAATAATGATTTGTATTGTAAGTCTCGTTTATGTATTTCTTCAGAATCTATTTTGAAAGAAAAGATCCTGCATGACTGTCATGATGCACCTTTCTCTGCACACCCTGGTTTTTCTAGAACTTATGCAAAAGTGAAAGCTTCATATTACTGGCCACGTATGAAATATGATATTAAGAGGTATGTCCAAGAATGTCTGAAATGTCAACAGGTTAAGGCCGAATCTAAAAGGAGTCCTGGCATGTTACAACCATTAGATGTGCCTGATCAAAAACTGGAATCCACCTCTATGGATTTCATAACAAAGATGCCTGTGACCAGAAGTGGGCATGATACCATCTTTGTTGTCGTGGACCGTCTTACAAAGATGGTACGTTTTCTTCCCATGAGGAAAACTGATACAGCTTTGCATGTTGCTAAGCTTTTCATAAAAGAAATTTTTAGGTTACATGGTATACCCAAAAGTATAATTTCTGATAGGGATGCAAGGTTCACATCTAATTTTTGGAAAGCAACATTTCAATCCATAGGAACAGAATTACGCATGAGTACTGCATTTCATCCTCAAACCGATGGTGAGACCGAGAGGGTTAATAGGGTGCTTGAGGATATGTTACGCATGTAGTGAATGACTTAGTAGAAAAACTTTACCTGATTGAATTTTTTGTAGTTCCTATGTTTTATGTCTCATTTGGTTCCATGAAGATAGGTTAATGAAGAGATTTTTCATGTTTTTTCATCTCTCTCTAGAATTTTCGATTTTGCAGGGCCCAAAAGTGATATCTAGAAGCAGATTTGGACCTGAGGCATCTCTAACATTATTGTACAGATTTAAGAACTGAATATTTTTGTCTCTCACAAGCTCAAGCTGATTCCTCACTGTTTTTGAGTTACAGGGTTTTGAAAAGTACCGTTTTCCAACACTTATAAAAAAAAAAAAAAGAGAAGCCTTCATTCATTCATCTTATTCATGTTCGCGGATTTAGAAAACGCACATGGGTATATGGGTTATTTTTGGGTGATTGACGTGTGTGTGAGTGCGTTGCAGGGATTACCTCTATTTTTGCAGGTACGATTCTTGATGGTGGACATGAAAAGTAGATGCATGGGTGGTCCGGAAGTCTTGCATGAGACATGCGAAAAGACACTATCTTGGAGTATGCAGATTCTAAAAGTGCGGGCCTAGGAAGGCGTGATTGGTCGTGCACTGGCCAAAGGCAGAGATCCCAAAAAGACGAAGACTGAGAGATAGAAAAGGATGATGGTCGTACAGTCATTACGATCGTTTTTCAGCTTCTGGAATTGCGATTGAGATTGAGATTGAGATTGAGATTGAGATTGTGATTCTGAAATTAAAGATCTACCACAAAAATAGCATTCACCACTATTGTCACTTGATGGGGGTTACTTGGATTCAGGACCTTGCACAATTACTTGTATATTGTGTAACATGCCCATCAGGTGGGAGATAAACTTTCTATACTTACACTTAGTTATTCTTTATCATTCTTCATTTTCCTCTCATAGTCAGTTTGGCCATATCGGCCTTTAGTGGGAAATTGTTACCATTAGTGTCCATGTGAAAGGCCAAATGGCCACGAGACACTTTTGAATATGTTCTCTAATAAAACATATAGTGTCCTGGTAAGACACAGATTGTAAGTTGCATTGAATTTGTAACATCCATGAATTATGTGTCTGTGCTCTTTGTGTATTGTGTGTTTTCTCTGTATTCTCCACGTCCAGTGGAGAGTACTATGTGCAATGTCGGAAGCTTGGTCTTCTACTGCAACGCTATTGTTGTGGAGCTCTCGAAAAGGATAATCCCCTGTGATGCATCCCTGTCGCACCACTTTAGCACTTTGACTTCCTTTTGTAATTGGGTAGCTAAATGGAGGCTGACACCTCCACCCACCCAAGTGGGTGAACCTGAAATGGCTCCAACCTTATTTTCTCCTTCATGAGCCTCTTGATGGCTTATTATTACACATAATCTAAGTCTCTCTACAATTTTCTATCAAGGGGTGGCTTTGCATTATGAATGAAAAAGGGGAAAAGAGAAGAAAAAGAAATCAAGGGAACTCAAAGCAACCATCGTTCACAATCCACTTCCCATGTTTATGTCTCTCTTTACTTTAAATATAGTCTTTTACTGTTTATTCTTTCCAAAGTATTAAGTGATTGTAATCCACATGTGTACCTCTTTATTCATTCGTTATTGTGTAGCATGCCCATCAGGTGGGAGATATACTTTCTATACTTACACTTAGGTATTCTTTATTGTTCTTCATTTTCCTCTCATAGTCACTTTGGCCATATCGGCCTTTAGTGGGAAATTGTTACCATTAGTGTCCATGTGAAAGGCCAAACAGCCACGAGACACTTTTGAATATGTTCTCTAATAAAACATATAGTGTCCTCGTAAGACACAAATTGAAAGTTGTATTGCATTTGTAACATCCATGAATTATGTGTCTGTGCTCTTTGTGTATTGTGAGTTTTCTGTGTATTCTCCACATCCAGTGGAGAGTACTGTGTGCAATGTCGGAAGCTTGGTATTCTACTGCAACGCTATTGTTGTGGAGCTCTCGAAAAGGATAATCTTTTAGGATGTGAAGAGACCGTAAAAGACGACACTTATATTTAAGGTATGAAAAAGGTAGTGTTTTCCTCTCTGTGTCTCACATGGATGGAACCATCGATGAGTTCATAGTACAATGGGAAAATAATTTATAAACTTCCAAAAAAATAATTACTTTGTGCTTTTATTATGGAGCTTAGATGGTGATATAGTGAAAATATAGATAGGTGAAGAGCTTAGGCTAGTTACAATAGTATTCAATAGGTGAGAGATAGATGATCAAGGCTACAAAGGGGCTCTAAAAGCATGCAAACAACACAAGGAAGAAGAAGAATCTTGGAGAGCAACACCGATTGTATTTCCAAATGAGTGAAAAAGAAAGATAAGTAGCCCATTAGGGCTATAGAATTATACACAAGTCAAGAGAAAAAACCTCTTAAAGAGGGAAAAAAGTGTCCTAATGGTCCTAAGTGTGTTCACACATGTCACTACCAAAATACATCAACAATTCACCCCTCGAATGATGCAATGAACAAGGATCTAGCACTCATGTATAAAGAAGTGTAAAGCTATGTGGAATGAAATCAATCCAAAAAAGCAAGTAATCCCAAAGCTTTGCAAAAAGCTTCAAACCTCTCTCTAGGCAAAGCCTTGGGTGAAAAGATCTGCAAAATTATTTGTGTTGGCACATAAGCCAAACTAATCTATCCAAAAAAGATTCTTTCCTTGACATAATGGTAGTGCACTTTAATGTGCTTTGTGCAAGCATGGAACATAAGGTTTCTTGCAAATGCCAATGTGCTTTTACTATCAATAAAGATGGTGGTGAAATAAGATTAACCAACACCCCAATCATCCAAAAGGTATATGAGCCACATACACTAGACAATAGCTATGAAAGCTTCACTATGCTCAACCTCACAACTAGAAGTGGCCATAGTAGGCTGCTTCTTGCTCAAGCAAGATATGCATGAACTACCAAGCATGAAGCAAAAATCACCAGTGGACACATGACTGCCATAACAATCAACCCAATTTGATTAAGCAAAAACATGTAAATCTCAAAGTGGTGATCCCCCTTTGAGATAAAACAATCCAAGTAGTCGAGTATCACTCAAGTACTGAAAGATGCACTTAACCACCTACCAATGCTTAACACATGGGCTATGCATAAACCTTCTCATTTGAGAGACAACAAACTAAATATCACGCTAGGTTCTTCATAATTAAATCAAGCATCCAATAGCTTTTTTAAGAGAATGACATCAAATGCATCTCCAATGTCATGAAGACTCAACCATAAACATGTCTCCATGGGAGTGGCAATAGGTTTGCAATCTTCAAGACCAAAATGCTACAATAATGTTTCAATGTATTTTGTTTTACATAAAGTTATTCCCAAATCAACTTGCATAAATAGAATGCCTAAATGATGATGCAAATGCTCCAAATCTCACACCTCAAAAGAGATATACAAATCAGCCTTAAATTCATAAATATGCTTCTTGTTAGGACCAATAAGCAACATATCATCATGCACAACAATGATCATAATTACATAATTTGCATGCTTAACATATAAGGTGCTCTAAATTGGATTGTCCCAAGTGCTAGCAAGTAGGCATGTATCTTTTCATACCAAGCATGTGGTGCACGCTTCAATCCATGCAATGCCTTTTTTGAGGTGCATACCTTGTTTTCATGCCCTTTTTGTGGAAAACGGCAAGGCTGACATACATACAATTCTTCATGCAAATCAACACTCAAAAATATAGTTCTATTGTCCAAGTGATGTACATTCTAACCACAATAATTTGCAAAATGCACAAACCTTATGAACATCTATCATCCGATAGATGGGAAAAAAGGTCTCATCAAAATCAATGCCTTTCTCTTTAGCATAATCTTTGGCAATAAGTCTAACCTTATACCTATAAACTATTCCACCAAGCTTACATTTTAGCTTGTATACCCATTTCATGTCAATGTCTTTTTTGTAACAAGGTGAATCACATAAAGACCAAGTAGCATTTTTCATAATAGAATCATATTTTGGTTGCATAATCCATGAATTTTTTTGAATTTTGTGCTTCATCAAAAGAAACAGACTCAATCGCATCACAAACACTAGAGACAGTAGCATTATGAGAGCTTGAAAGAGTGCCATATGAAAAAGGTGCATCTAACCTGCTATCTCTCAATGTCTACACTTACCATTTAGGCATAGTCTTTGCCTCTTCTATGTTAGCCCTCTCATCATCATAGCATATGTGCACTTGGAGCTCATCATGCTTGGAATGCACATCAGTTGGACATGAAAATTGCATTTCTGAATGGTAAATTTGCATAAAAAATGAAATGATCTACATCATCATGTGAAACCTATAAAGGTTGAGAAATTTCCTCATTTGGACCAGCACTTCACTGTCCACTTGTAAAAAGAGGCAACAAAGTTTCATACACATCTTTGGGGCTAATTAATCTCTCCTTAGTACATGAAAGTAATGGGTGAATCACATCTTCCACAAAAACAACATAATGGCTAACCAAAATGTGTTTAGTATATGGATGATACAGATGATAACCTTTGCTTTAAAACTGTACACAACAAAAATGCATTTTACTTCTTTATCATCCAATTTTTTGTGTTGTTGTTCACACACTAATGCATATGCTAGAAAACCAAAGACACACAAATGAGCAACAGATGGCTTGCAACCATGCCAAAGCCTCACATGGAGTGATAGACTACAATGCTTTGGTGGCACACTTATTAAGTACATATGTTGCACACATTATAGCTTCAAGTCAAAAGCTATGCGGTAAAGTCTGACTTTTGACCATACACCTCGCCATCTCCATGGGAGATGTTCTTTCTTTCAACAACTTCATTTTTTTGAGGTGTATATGGCACTATACACTGATGTTTTATCCCATGTTCAATCAAAAATGCATTAAAATCGAAAGTCATGTGTCCCCCCTCTGGATCAGAACAGAGGGTGCCCATTTTACATGCTAATAGATTTTTGGTCAAAAGTAGAAACTACTTGAAGCACATAAACACTTTGGACTTTGCTTTCAATGGATAGACCCATGCATGCCTAGAAAAATCATCAATAAAAGTCATGAAGTAAAGGTAGTTCCCATAGGTGTTTGCAAAGGACCATAGACATCAATGTGAACAAGCTACAATTTCTAAGTAGCTTGTATTGAACCATCTTTCGGGAAGGAGGAAGGCTGAATTTTGTCCAAAATGCAGCCTTCATAGACATGTTTACTAGGTTCCTCAAGTTTGGGCAAAGAGGACACCATTTTAGATGTCTACAAGCATAGAAAGCTAGCAAAATTCAGATGACCAAAGTGTGCATGCCAAAGCTTTGCATCTGACATAGCCTAAGAATCTTGAACTTCACATGCTAAATTATTCATAGATTTTGCATAACCTATGAGCCTATAGGGCCCATGACATAAAATTCCATAAGTAATAATAACATCAGCATTTGATAGATCATGAATTATACATCTATCATCAACAAATTTCACAACCAAGTTGATCTTGGCTAATGCTAAAATTGATAACAAATTTTTCTTGATCCCTGGCACAAACAAAGCATCTAAAAATTTGAAAAAACTATTATAAGCAGTAGTCAAAATGATCTTACCAAATCCCATTACAGGATAAGAGGAGTTTTTAGCACATGTGATAGTATTCATTGTAGGGACAGGCTCAAGTGAACTGAAGAAATTGTGTTGTGTGATAATATGTTTGGTTGCTCCACTGTCAAAGTACCAAACATCTGAGTCTACTGCAGACATACACTACTTATGAGAAGATGGGTAATAATTGCAAATAGTAGTAAATGCTAATTCCTCATTTTGCACAAGATTAGCAGACTTTGTTTTGGGTGTAGAGGCCTCTCCAAGAACCATTCCAGCCTCTGTGTAGAATTAGCAGATTTTTGCTTACTGATAGATGAGCTCCATTTACCTTTGGACTGGTCTTCCTACAACAAAATAGAGACTAACTCTTCAAATGTTAAGGCATTTGGATCGCTTTCATCATAAACCAAAGAGTAGAAGCAAAACTCTTATATGAATCTCTAGCCAACTTCCAACACTTGTTCAGAGAAGAGTTGGTGTTGAACACATGATCCAAGTTGAGGATATCATCTGTTGAACTGAAGCGAGGGAGAGGGCTGAAGGATCAACATGAAACCAAAGAGCTTTCCTACATCTTAATTGTGGCTTCAAAGTGATGACCACTGGATATTGATCAAACAAAACTAAGTCCACACATTGAAAGAAGGATGGGGGACCTAGTTTATCAATGATATTCTATGTAATATAGCTTCTATCAAGTTTAACTTTTCATAAATGAGTCCCCAACTAGAGCTGTGTCCAAGAGAAGCCATGCTCATCTTTGAATTCCATCGATTCATGGTGGAACTTAACCAAGTCCCATACAACTTTTTCAAGACCATCAATAATTCACCCCCTTTGGTCCCATTTACTCGTGGCATGTGAGGGCCTCTTTAAGGTCTCCTAAAACTCTTTGTTTGGTGCTCTAGACACGATAACTACATGTTTAAGCTCCATGAAGGTGATGATGAAGTATGTTTGACATATCTTCTTAAGAAGTATGTTTGACATATCTTCTCTTTTTCTAGAATAAGGTTTCACATATGATTATCCTTCTTAAGAAGTATAGGTGGCTCGTGATAACAAATTTGAGAGAAAATGGGAAATATTGTATGTGCAAGTCACCTCCAAACCACATTTCCTCTTTCTCGCAAAATATATTAGCTTCTAGAGCCCTCTAGTGGGATATGTGGCCATCAGACGCATTGATTTATTGCCTATATGAGAACATTAGGATAATTCCTTTACAGATTTTGACCATAAAAAACTTACTCTTGTCCCGTAAAAACAAAGTAATGGCCATCTTGGTATTTGTTTAACAACCAGCCACCTAGTCTTGGAAATGTGTTAATTCATGTGATGAACGCCTCAACAATCTCTCCTTCAACAAATTTCTTTGTCGCAAATTGATTTTCCAAATGATTAAATTTGATTCCATTTTTTTTATTGATTAATTCTGTCCATCCATGTGCTTCCACTATGGAGCATAGATGGCAATATACGTAGAGGATGTGTGAAGAGTATGCTAACTAGAATAACACTAAATTTATGAGAGATAATTGATGAAGGCTAGAAAGAAGATACATATATCATAAGGTCCAATATTGACCACTAATCACCTTAGAAAATGGACAACCCAATACCTAGGTTGGTTCAACTAACCTAACAAATAGGAAGATACTCTTAACTAGATAGGGATTATTCTCTCTAACATTGGCCTAGGGGTGTTACCCGTGAATCCCTATCTAAGGGGGCATTGGTCATTTGGGAGCTCCTAACTAGGGTTCCGCAATGTTGCCTTGGATCCCGAAATAAGGTACCCGGCATAACTCCCTCTCCCTACAATATAACTCACCCATCTAACAATGACCACTTAATTACTCTACGTAAGTCAAACGTTTGACCACAAGTGGTCACTTTTTTGTTGTCTAATCATATAGATATCATCTAATCAATACCCAATTAGAATGTCCAAACTCTTAACATGTCTTCCTCTAATAATGAGATCCGTAGAATTGAGAGAATCATGAGGCACTAGTGGACTCGTAGAACATATGTGGCACTTCCAACAAAATCCTCAAAGTTTTCAAGATTAGATTAGAATGTTGCCTTTCAAGTGCATGAGTTCGTAACGAAGCACTCAATTTAGAGATGTTAGATAATTATGAAAAAAAGGGTCATGAAAGTCATTGAGAAAACAAACACGGAGATCAATTACAATTATCAATGGGAATATAAAACTTTGCCAAAGGCATCTTCAGAGCGCTTATAAGATTGCTGGATCATGATGACGAAGTGATGTGTCCCGTAAGCTACCTACCTGTCTGTGCGAAGAAGACAAACATAGCAAAAGCGAGTGAGAAAGAGAGCTCAATGCATGTTATTTTGTATGGAGACTCTCAAAAAGCAAATTGTACGTACACGTCCATTCATATAAACACACACATACACACACACACACACATATATATATATATATATATATATATATATATATATATATATATATATATGTATATATATATATATATATATATATATATATATATATATGTATATATATGTATATATATATATATATATATATATATATATATATATATATATATATATATATATGTAAGAAATGTCAAGCTAGTTTTATCCTACAATCCAAGAAAGAAAGGAGCAAAGAGTTTAATGAAAGATTTGCACATTTTGAAGATATGTTGCACATTTGGAAAGGTATTCAGTTCATTATATAATCAAAATAAATGTCATGGGCCTCTCTAGGAAATTAAACCAACATTGGGATTGGTTTATAATGGGTGCATGAGATGCATGTTAATCTTTGCATAAGAGGATATCATTATGGCAACACACTTTTGCTCTCCTTGGAAACTCCTACACTCAACTCTTCGCCATTGAATTCTAACCATCTAAACTTTTGTTGGAGAGATGACTTTAACAAGAGGGGACCTAACCTCGAACAAGAGGCATCGTTCATTCCTTAAACCTAAGTGGCATGGAGCAGCTTGAACGTGTTCAGAATGCCACATGAATTTCAACCAAAGTGGATAGTTGAGATTCCGTGATAGTAAGAAACATTGATAGCCGTGAATTGTAGGTACAATGGAAAACAATTATTCTCTTACATGTCATGATGGAAAAACCATTCTATCCATACTCAATTTCTCTTCTGCATGAAAGATGCATACTTTATCAAAACCGTAAGATGCCCAAAAAAAAGGGCTCACGCAATGCCATATGGTTCTCTACGATTGGCATTAGCTTTATCCCCTGAAATATATCATGAAAATAAGAGCTCAAATCTTACTTTCGTCCATGGGAACAAAGAAAATACATATATATGGATGTTGTGGGAAGGTATTGTGCCTTCATTCAGATTGTAATTTGATGACTATGTTGCTTTATAAGAACGAGCAACTAATGAGGAAGAGAAGGCACATGCGTGAAGCGTATAATCTCTTAGATATCCGTTCTTTACACAAACATATATGAATGTAAATATGGGCCGAATTTTTAAGATTTTTTTTTTTAATTCAATAATGAACAACAAGAAACCAAAATCAATGTGTTCCACCATCGATCAACTAATTCTCGCGCAAACATATTTCAAGAGAAGGAAAACAAATACGTTAGCTCTTGCTTTTTCTACAAGATTGAAATGTTCGAAAAACTTTTGTAATTTTTTAAGGCACATATTCTTCTTTCTTTGTTTTTTTCCTTAAGGCAAAAGGGAAAAAAATATAGAAAGAAAGCATGTGAAGTAGAGAAAGAAAGCATGTGAAGTAGAGAGATACATTAGAGGAGAGTGGGGCTCCATTCAAGTTTCATACTATTATTTCTCCTTACATACTGCTTTTCTCTTTTCTTCTACATTTAAAACTCTGGAGTTATTGAACTTGATATAGCATGGGCATAGCACATTTGGGATTCCCAAAGTAAGCATTAACAACCACCCAAATGCAACTACTTTCTAGCTAAAGGGCCCACTTGGTTGACTTTAATGCATTTTTGGTTGAACGTGGGATAAAACATCAGTGTATAGTTCATTATAACAAAATGGAGTTGCTGAATGGAAGAATAGGTAACTCATGGAGATGGAGAGGTATGGTCAAGAGTCAGGTGTTAGCACATAGTTTCTGGCTTGAGGTTGTCATGTGTGCAGCATATGTACTTAACAAGTGTCCCACTAGAGCACTGCAATCTATCACTCCATATGAGGATTGGCATGGTTGCAAGCCATTTGTTGCTCATCTACGTGTTTTTGGTTGTCTGGCATATGCATTAGTGCCTGAACAACATCGCAAAAAATTGGATGATAAAGCAATCAAATGTATTTTTGTTGGGTATAGTTCTGAAAGCAAAGGCTATCATTTATATCATCCATAGACAACGCATTCTGGTTAGCTATGATGTTGTTTTTGTAGAAGATTCTATTCAGCCCTTACTTTCATGTACAAAGGAGACATTTGTTAGCTCCAGAGACATGTATGATACTTTGTTGCCTCTTTTTACAGGTGGACAGTCTAGTGCTGGTCCTAATGAGGCAACTTCTCAGCCTTTGCAGGTTTCATGTGATGATGCAGATCATCCCATTTCTGATGCAGATTTACATGATGCACTTGTTGATGAGAGCTCTGATATTGAGGAGGCAAAAACTATGCCAAAATGGCTCATGCAGACTTTGTGTGACAGCAAATTAGATGCACCTCTATCATATCGTACTCGATCAGGCCTCATAGTGCCTCTTTTACATCAGATTGCTATGCTATGGCTACATCTAGTCTCTGTGATGAGAATGAGCCTGTTTCGTTTGATGAAGCACAAAATTATGAACATTGGATGGCTGTAATGCAATCTGAATATGATGCTATCATGAAAAACGGTACTTGGTTTTTATGTGACTTGCCTCCTGGCAAGAAGGCCATTGGCACTAAGTGGGTATACAAGTTGAAGCATAAACCTAATGGAACAGTTGACAGGTATAAGGCTAGGCTTGTTACAAAGGGTTATGCGTAGGAATGAGGCATTGATTTCGATGAAACCTTTGCTCCTACTTGCCGAATCACTACTGTTCGTAGCATCTGTGCACTTGCAACTCATCATGGTTGGAATGTACATCAATTGGACATTAAAACAACATTTCTGAATGGTGACTTGCATGAAGAAGTGTATGTTTTTCAGCCTCATGGATTTGTGCAAAAAGGGCATGAAAACCAAGTGTGCAGGTTAAGAAAGGCTTTATATGGCTTGAAACAAGCACCACATGCTTGGTATGAAAAGATACATGCCTATATTGATTTCACATGGTTTTGAGAACAATCCAACTGAAAGCACCTTATATGTTAAGCGTGCTAATGATGTACTTCTGATCATTGTGGTGCATGTTGATGACATGCTGCTCATTGGTCCTCATGACACGTGTGCATATTGCTAATTTTAAGGCTGATTTGCATGCCTCATTTGAGATGTGTGATTCGAGGCATTTGCATCACTATTTGGGCATTCAATTTATGCAAGTTGATGGTGGAATGGCTTTTTGTCAAATGAAATATATTGACACATTATTGCAATGTTTTGGCCTTGAAGACTGTAAGCCTATTGCAACTCCTATGGAGACAGTTTTACGATTGAGTCTTCATGATGATGGAGATGCATTTGATGCTGTTCTCTTTTAGCAGGCTGTTGGATATTCAGTTTGTTGTCTCATAGATGAGCAAGTTTATGCATTGCCGAGGTGTCAAGCATTGGCAGGCGGTTAAGTGCATCTTTCATTACTTGACTGGTACTACTCAGGTTGTTTTATTCCAAGGGGGGATCAATACCACCAAATTTGCATGCTTTTTTTGACTCTGACTGGGCTAGTTGCTATGACACTTGTGTGTCCACTAGTGGCTTTTGCTTCATGCTTGGTAGCTCATGCATATCTTGGCTGAGCATAAAGCAACCTACTGTGGCCACTTCTAGTTGTGAGGTTGAGTATAGGGCAGCTTTCACAGCGACTATTGAGTGTGTGTGGCTCAGACGCTTTATGGATTTTGGGTGTTGGTGAGTCTTTTGCCACCACCATCTTCACTGACAGTCAGAGCACATTGGCAGTCACGAGGAAACTTCTGTTCCATGCTCACACTAAGCACATTGAGGTGCATTATCATTATGTCAGGGAGATGTTCTCTGCTGGAGAGATCATCTTGGCATATGTGCCCACACAGAAGAACATTGTAGACCTTTTTCACAAAGGCTCTGCCTCGGGAGAAGTTTGAAGCTTTCCGCAAAGCTTTGGGCTTACTTCCTTTTGTGGATTGATTCCACATATCTTGACACTTCCTTATACATGAGTGCCAACTCCTTGTTCACCGCATCACTCCCAGGGGGGGATTTGTTGATATATTTAGGTAGTGATGTGTATAAACACACTAGGACCACTGGGCACTTTTTTCCCTCTTTAGGAGGCTTTTCCCCCGGCTTGTATATACGCCTATATCCCTAATGGGTTACTTATCTTTGTACATTCTAGTGGTAATACATTCAGTATTGTGTGTTGTGCACCAAGCTTTTTCTTCCTCCTTCTGCTGTTCGCATGCTTCCGCAGACATCTAACTCCAACATTTTCTAAGTTCATATCTTTTGCTAGGTCCTACAAATACAAATAAAATACAATTGTATTTGAAAAGGACTATAGAAGAATAACTGAAATAAAGAACATTTGAATATTCCTCTCCTTTTTGTTAGAAGTTGAAGATCAATTTAGTTTTTGCCCCTTTCTAAATAGAGGTAGGAACTCTATATCATACTCCCCAAAATTGTACATTTCCAAAAAGGTACAAAGTGTATGAAAAATGTAACATTTTACAGATCTTGAGGCTTGTGAAAGTGCCAAAAGGAAACAATCAAGTAAGATCACCAAGAAGTCCACCCATTAGTCCATAGATGCAATGCATGCATGTACACTCAATTGGACTTAGGGAAAGTGATTTGGGCAGGGATTTGATTCCTTTTCTTGTAGATTAAGGAGGATACTAGACCTTATCTGATTACGGAAAATGAATCTAAAGAGAGAGATGACCATGCTCAAAGTGTTGATATGGGGCACAGAGGAATTCTAAGGGTTAGAATATGATGTATATCCGCTTTGGTTTAGTCCTTTATTTACCCTTGGCACATGCTTGAACCTTTGGGTTGAACCCTTGGCTTTAAACCTTGGTGTATTTATTCATTTAAGCTACCAATTGAATGGTTGTGAATCTTAGGCTTGATTTATCCTAAGGTGTGGTAACCCTAGTCTTTTGCGAAGCTTCTCTAAGTGTCACTTTGGGATGTACATGAAATAAGGATCCTCAATTGAATTAGAAGTCATGTGATAGCCTTTGAGGAATTAGAAGGCATGGATAACCTTTGAGGAAGTAGAAGGCAAATGAAGGTCCTTGGGAAAGTGTTCACATGAGGGACACTTGGTTGGACATTTGGACAAGCCCAAGGACATGCACCCTCTTGACCTAGAGGTATATATATGAGTGAAGCTAGATAAATGTGTTGACATATTTAGGTAGTGATGTGTGTGAACACTCTAGGACCGCCGAGGCACTTTTTTCCCTCTTTAGGAGGTTTTTTTCCCTCGGCTTGTATATATGCCTATTGTCCTAATGGGCTACTTATCTTTGTACATTCTCTAGTAATACATTCAGTATTGTGTGTTTGTGCTCCCAGCTTCTTCTTCTTCCTTGTGCTGTTCGCGTGCTTCCGCAGACGTCTAACTCAAACAATTGGTATCAGAGCAAGTCGTCGCTTCATCTAGGGCGCTGTCGACACTCCTCCATTTGCAGTCTCAGATTCACACGAAATTTGGTGAGCATACTTTAGGTGTTTCATAGATCAAAACCGCTTCGCTTTGTCGTGCCGAAATCGAAGTGTGAGCTCGTTTTGGCGTCCGAACACACTATCGTAGCGCTTGTGCAGGCTATTTCTTCTTTTTGTGCCAAAGGTATATACCAGTTTCTGTTCGCCAGTATAAGCGTCTCGAAGTCTGCTACAGGTCTAGCAGAATTCATCTGGGCAGTTTTGTTCAACTTTTTGAGATACAGTCAATTTTCTGCATCAAGGTATTTTAGTCACCGGCCATGGTTGAAAGCAATTATGTATTCCGTATGTTGGCTGTTGAGGATAAGTTGGATGGTACCAACTACCCATTATGGGCTTATATGATGCGACATGTATTGGTTGAAAAAGGATTATGGAACATTGTGCAGGGTGTTGAAAGACGTCCTATTACACCTCTGACTACAGGTACTGCAAATACAGGTGCTGGAGCTGATGAAGATGGTGTCGAAGATGATATTCTGCAGATTCTTGTTTGTGCTGCTGTTTCTGCTGCACCTACTGCAGAGCATATTCGCTGGGATGGAAGAGATGCCCAGGCACATGCATTGATAGCTTTGTCTGTCAAACGTGTCATTATTCCTCATATTCGCTCTTGTAGAATAGCTAAGGATGCTTGGGATACACTTACCACATTGTACCAAGCTAGGAATGAGGCTCGTGTTGCTTACCTCCGAAAACAGTTGGAGAGTGAGCACATGAATGAAGGTGATTCTATGGACAGTTTCCTAACGAAGATCAAAGACCTGAAGGAACAGTTGATTTCTGCTGATGAGGTTATACCAGATAGCTCACTTGTGAAGACCGTTCTAAATGGTCTTCCTGATTCATATCAGAGTTTTGCTTCTACTCTTCGGTTGATGATGAAAGGCAATCCAAATGCCTTGTCATTTGAAGAGTTAGTCTCTGTTTTGTTGCAGGAAGATCAGTCCAGGCACAATAGGTCCATTATGCGAGTTGCAGATCAAGCTTTCCTGGCTAGTCAAAAGGGCAAAGGAAAATGGAGTTCTTCTACTAGTAAGCAGAAATCTACAAATGCTGCACATTCGAAGAACCAAGACAAAGACGAGAGAAAATCAGAAAAGCAGAAATTGTTTTGTAAGTACTGTAAAGGGAATGATCATATCATAAAGAACTGTCCAAAACTGGCTGCTAAAGAGGCAAAGAAGAAAGAGGCTGGAATGGTTGTTGCAGAGGCCTCTACACCAAAAACAGATTCTGCAAATCTTGTGTAGGAAGAAGAATGGGCGTTTACTACTGTCAGAAGTTTTGACCCATCTTCTCATGATCAGTGCATGTCTGCAGTAGACTCAGATGTTTGGTATTTTGACAGTGGAGCAACCAAACATATTACTTCGCAGCGTAGTTTCTTCTCTTCACTTGAGCCTGCCCCTAGAGGGAATACTGTTACATGTGCCAACAACTCCTCTTATCCTGTTATGGGAGTTGGTAAGATCATTTTGACTACTGCTGATGGTAGTTCTTTCACTTTGTCAGATGCTTTATTTGTGCCAGGGATCAAGAAAAATCTCTTATCAGTTTCTGCATTAGCCAAGATTGGTTTGGTTGTGAAATTTGTTGATGACAGGTGTACAATTCATGATCTATAAAAAAGCGACGTGATTATTGCTTCTGTCATTTTATGTCGTGGGCTGTATAAGCTCATAGATTATGAAAGATCTGTAAATGATTTGGCATGTGCAATAAATGATTCTCAGGCTATGCCAGATGCAAAGCTTTGGCATGCACGCTTTGGTCATCTGAATTTTGCTAGTTTGCTACGCCTGCAGAAATCTGAAATGGTGTCCTCTTTGCCCAAACTTGAGGCACCTGGAAAACATGTTTGTGAAGGTTGTATTTTGGGCAAAATGCAGCGTTTGTCCTTTCCAAAAGATGGTTCAGTTCGGGCTACACAAAAATTGCAGCTTGTACATAGTGATGTCTGTGGTCCTATGCAGACACCTTCTTTTGGGAATTACCTTTACTTCGTGACTTTCATCGATGATTTTTCCAGGCATGCATGGGTATATCCATTGAAGGCAAAGTCCGAAGTGTTCATGTGCTTCAAATAGTTTTTGGTTTTGGCTGAAAATCTGTCAGCATGTAAAATGGGCACCCTTTGTTCTAATCGAGGGGGGGAATATATGTCTTCTGATTTTAATGCATTTCTGGCTGAACGTGGGATAAAACACCAGTGTACAGGGCCGTATACACCTCAACAGAATGGATTTGCTAAAGGAAAGAACAGGTCACTCATGTAGATGGCGAGGTGTATGGTCAAGAGTCAGGCTTTACCGCATAGTTTCTGGCTTGAGGCTGTCATGTGTGCAGCATATGTACTGAACAGGTGTCCCACTAAAGCACTGCAGTCTATCACTCCATATGAGGCTTGGCATGATCGCAAGCCATCTGTTGCTCATCTGTGTGTTTTTGGTTGTTTGGCATATGCATTAGTGCCTGAACAACATCGTAGAAAATTGGATGATAAGGCAGTAAATTGTATTTTTGTTGGGTACAATTCTGAAAGTAAAGGCTATTGTATGTATCATCCACAGACTAAACACATTCTGGTTAGCCGTGATGTTGTTTTTGTGGAAGATGCTATTCAGCCATTGCTTTCATGTACTAGGGAGACATCTGTTAGCTCCAAAGACATGTTTGATACTTTGCTGCTTCTTTTTACAAGTGGACAATCTAGTGCTAGTCCTAATGAGGCAACTTCTTAGCCTTTGCAGGTTTCATATGATGATGCAGATCATTCCATTTCTGATGCAGATTTACATGATGCACTTGTTGATGAGAGAGCTGATATTGAGCAGGCAAAAACTATGCCAAAATGGGTGGTGCAGACTTTGCGTGACAACAAATTAGATGCACCTTTGTCATATCGTACACGTTCAGGCTCTCATAGTGCCTCCTTTGCATCAAATTGCTATGCTGTGGCTGCGTCGAGTCTCTGTGATGAGAATGAGCCTGTTTCTTTTGATGAAGCACATAATTTAGAAAATTGGACGGCTGCTATGCAATCTGAATATGATGCAATAATGAAGAATGGTACTTGGTCTTTATGTGACTTGCCTCTTGGCAAGAAGGCCATTGGCACTAAGTGGGTATACAAGCTGAAGCGTAAACCTGATGGTATAGTTGACATGTATAAGGCTAGGCTTGTTACAAAGGGTTATGCATAGGAAAGAGGCATTGATTTTGATGAGACCTTTGCACCTACATGTCGTATGACTACTGTTTGGAGCATTTGTGCACTTGCAACCCATCATGGTTGGAATGTACATCAGTTGGACATTAAAACAACATTTCTAAATGGTGACTTGCATGAAGAAGTCTATGTTTTTCAGCCCCGTGGCTTTGTGCAGAAAGGGCATGAAAACCAGGTGTGCAGGTTAAAGAAGGCTTTATATGGTTTAAAGCAAGCACCACGTTCTTGGTATGAGAAGATACATGCCTATCTGGTTGCACAATGTTTTGAGAACAGTCCAACTAAAAGCACCTTATATGTTAAGCGTGCTAATGATGTTCTTCTGATAATTGTTGTCTATGTTGACGACATGCTGCTCACTGGTCCTATTGAGAAGCATATTGCTGATTTCAAGGCTCATTTGCATGCCTCATTTGAGATGTCTGATTTGGGGCATTTGCATCACTATTTAGGCATTCAGATTATGCAAGTTGATGGTGGAATGGCTTTGTGTCAAACGAAATATATTGACACATTATTGTAGCATTTTGGCCTTGAAGACTGTAAGCCTATTGCCACTCCTATGGAGACAGGTTAACGATTGAGTCTTCATGATGCTGGAGATGCTTTTGATGCTGTTCTCTATCAGCAAGCTGTTGGATTCTTGATTTACTTATGCATTACTTGGCCAGATTATCAGTTTGTTGTCTCACAGATGAGCAGATTTATGCATTGCCCAGGAGTCAAGCATTGGCAGGCGGTTAAGCGCATCTTTCGCTACTTGATTGGTACTCGGCTACTCGGGTTGTTTTATCCCAAGGGGGATCACTACCGCCAGATTTGCATGCTTTTTCTGACTCTGATTGGGCTGGTTGTTATGACACTCGTGTGTCCACTAGTGGCTTTGGCTTCACGCTTGGTAGCTCATGTATATCTTGGTTGAGCAAGAAGCAGCCTACTGTGGCCACTTCCAGTTGTGAGGCTCAGTATAGGGCAGCTTTCAAAGCTATTGTTGAGTGTGTGTGGCTCATATGCATTATGGCTGATTTGGGTGTTGGTCAGTCTTCTGCCACCACCATCTTCACTGACAGTCAGAGCGCATTGGCAGTTGCGAGGAACCCTGTGTTCCATGCTCGCACTAAGCACATTGAGGTGCATTATCACTATGTCACGGAGAGGTTCTCTGCAGGGGAGATCAGCTTGGCATATGTGCCCACGCAGGAGAACATTGCAGATCTTTTCACGAAGGCTCTGCCTAGGGAGAAGTTTGAAGCTTTCTGCAAAGCTTTGGACTTACTTCCTTTTGTGGAGTGATTTCCACATAGCTTGGCACTTCCTTATACATGAGTGGCAGCTCCTTGTTCACCGCATCACTCCTAGGGGGGATTTGTTGATATATTTAGGTAGTGATGTGTGTGAACACTCTAGGACCGCCGGCGCACTTTTTTCCCTATTTAGGAGGTTTTTTCCCCTCGGCTTGTATATATGCCTATTGCCCTAATGGGCTACTTATCTTTGTACATTCTCTAGTAATACATTCAATATTGTGTGTTTGTGCTCCAAGCTTCTTCTTCTTCCTTGTGCTGTTCGCATGCTTCCACAGACGTCTAACTCCAACAAAATGGATACATACTCTCTCTTAGTGGAGGTGGTCTTGCTACTTTGCTTTGATAGTTTACGTGTTTGTGCGAAGAAGACAAGCATACAATGTGAGTGATAGAAAGAGAGTTCAATGCACGATATTTTGCATGGGAGGCTCGCAAAAAGAAACTTTATGTAAGTTCATATAAGAAAATAGATAAACATAACTAAATAAATGAATGAATCATAATTATATAATTATATATGTATGTATACATAAATGTAAGTAAATAATTAAACATATAGACATACACGTACACACACACACACATATATATATATATATATATATATATATATATATATATATATATATATGTGTGTGTGTGTGTGTGTAACCGAAAAGCTATCAAACTATAAACATAGTAATCCAAGCGCTGTTCACGTGGGCCTTTACCCTACAATCGAAGAAAAAAAGGAGCAAAATATTTAGTGAAATTTTCGTACGTATTGAAGATATTTTGCACATATGGGAAGGTATTAAACCACTTAAAGTTTTGTTGGAGAAAAGAGGGAACTTAATATTGATAAAAGGGGCCTAATCTCAAACAAGAGGTGGTTAGAATGCTACATGGATTTCGACCAAAGTGGATAGTTGGGATTCGATCACACTAAATAAACAATGATCGAAGTCAATTATACGCATAAAGGAAAACAATCATTATCTAAAAACCTTTTGTAATTTATTACGGCACATATTTTTATTTCTTTATTTTTTTTCCTTTTTGTTTTTGGGTCTTGGAGCACTCTACTTTAAGAAGCCCTTCGCATTTCTTCTACAGTCATATGGGAATTTTAAAAGAGTGCCCCAAGGCCAACAATTCCCCCTATGGGAGTTGAATTTAACATCTCATCATGGTGGGAAGTGTCCTTCTAGCATAGCCGGCACGTTTTGAAACCAATCCCTCCTAAGAAAAGGAAAATTATTCACCCGTTTGAGATTGCTAGAGTACACGAAGTTAATTTTTTTCTTAAAGGAAGTTCATCGGAAGCCTGCTCTCTTTGAATGCTTGAATTAATGGAAAGAACAACTATACAAGTGAAGATGTGCTTAGTACCCATGGACCCCTTATCCCACAAAGCAAAGTACATGGAGTGAAGATGCCAAAAGCGATAGAGAGAAATTGTCCGAAAGGCAATTCAATTGGATGTAACATAGTTTATGGCCCATAAGCTGTCTAATAGCCTGAAAAGAGGGTCGAACGCTTGCCCTTGCCTTAAGAGGTGAGAGGCGTAGCCACTTGACCTACTGCATGCGGGCTACATGAAGTTATTTTGCTCAAGCTTGGTGATTCCTCTTTATAAATCTTGTATAAATTTTAGATCAATATAATTTAAAGCGTAATGAAAAAGGAATGCATATTGTTGATATGTGGCTACTTTAAAATGATGAAATGAAGCTCAACCTACCTCTCTTTCTATGTTTCTCTTTAAGAATATTGCATTGTAGATATTTACGCGTACTAAGGTAGAGAGATACTATAGAGTAGAGTGAGGCTCTATTCTAGTTTCACACTACCATTTCTTCTTACAAACTCCTCTCCCTTTTTCCTACATTTAAAGTTTTGGACTATTTTTTTATAGTATGGAATTATTGAACTTGGTATGGCATGATGAATGGCCGTGGCACCCAAAGTAAGCACTAACAACCACCCGAACGCTACCATCCAAAGGATCACTTCGTTACAAGTTGAAGGTCCATCTGAATGATGGTGATGGTGCAAGAAACCACAACCTCCCGATATTAAGGTGTATATATTGAGATATAGTAGCAATGCTTAATTCCTTTTTAAAGACCAAAGTTTACTTCCCTAGAGAGAGTTTCATAAGGCTGTTCCAAAGTTTACGAGGATGTTTTACAACTCTCTCCCTCATTAAGTTCCATTTATGTTACCATCGACTTTTAAGTGCACTTTTAAATTTTTTAATGAATCTTTGTTAAAAAATAAAGATGAATTTTCTTTATAGAATTTTCTCGAATGCTCGCTACATTCATTTAAAGATCTACTTCATCTATAACGATATAACGAGCCTAAGTGCTTGGCCAATTAAGTGTTGTTCCGAGGACATATAATAGCCCAACCTTAAATCTTTCGTAGGTTGTTACAAACTTTGAAGCTTGAGCAGCCCAAGTAGAAAAGATGGATGAAACTCTTTTGTTTCCCTTTGACACTTAGCACACTATGATGGTGGGCTATTTTCTAGTATAACATTGTCTCTTTCTTTTGTGAGACACGAAAATTCACGACTCATCCTCTAACATTGAACCTTCCACTTGAAAGTCCTCTTCCTATATTCTCCTCTCTTTTCCATTCGTATCTCATTATCTACATATGGGAGAGGTGGAGAGAAGCCAACGATCCCCCTCTTCACGTTTAACCATCACATTTCTTAATAGAACAGAGTTTAAGGGTGGGTTCAGACAGGACAACACAAGTTTGCTGAGTCACATTATGTGCCGCCGAGTTCAGTTTACACAAAGCAACAGTAGACTCTGGATCTCAAAACTTACAAGTTATTTTATTGGTTGAACATTTTAAAGAACTTATCAAAAGCTATTGTCAGAGCGGCACATATTTATTCGAGAGAGAGGCTGGCTCAAGAAATGGTGGACGCAGAATTTTTTTTCTTTTTCGAAAGCAAATCATATTGTGCCCCATATGGAAGCGCTCATTGTGCTGCCCCGCAGTGTGAACCCACTCTAAATGAGCTTTTGAGCTATGGACAATGTGCATGAGCAAAAATTCAGTCGATTTCCTCGAAAACATGAAATGTTTGTGAATAAGCCTTGAAATCTCGATTCGCAACGAGGAGTCGAGTGAAGATCGGACTCTCCAAAAAGAAAAAAAAAAAGAAAAGAAAGAAACTCTTTGATGGGCTAAAGATTTTAACAAAAATCCAGACCCGTGAAGCTGCTGGCCCACTGTCAGAATCTCCGTGTGTAAAGCTGTATACGAACATTACATTACATTACAGAAAATTCCTCCTGCTCGGCTGCCACCGTCTCCCGAGTCCCGACCAACATACACTGGATAAATTCTTTTCTACTATAAACGTATCAAATGTCCAACATCGTCGAAAGGGTTTCTTTTCACCATTCTGCACAGAGGTGAAGCATGTTTTCTCTTTCAAACTGATGGGTTTTTATCTCTTGTAAAAAAAACACTCGATTCACTGTCCTTTCATTTCTTGCACAAACAAAAAGTAGAACCTTTTAGGCCCTGCAGACTCGAGATCAGGTGAGATGTCTGTAGTCACTACAGTCTACCAGCCTTGCCAGGGAGCTGAATATCTTGCTTTGAATGTCCATGGAAGCGTGTGTAGTCTTGTTCCTAAGCTACTGGCATTTCAACTAATGGGAGTCTTTCTAGAAACTGCGTGACAATAAAGAAAGTGACCCAGGAGTAGCAATAAGTATTGCTTAGTAGCGTTTGCGCTGCTCCTTCTCGTCGCCCTGCTAGGTTTTGTGAGATTAAGGTGCACCCCCCTCTCTCTCTCTCTCTCTTCCGGGCACCAGCATGAAAATGTACATCAGCTACACACATCTGCCTACTGTCTAGCTGCGTCTAAGTGGCAGTGGTAAACATACGATATATTTTCTGTTGATTGGCAAAGTGGCAGTGGTAAACATACGATATATTTTCTGTTGATTGGCAACAAGATATATTTGTTTAGCTCTCAAGATTGAGCCTTTGGTTTGTCTGAGGAATGTTTTTTTCTTTTTTGTGAATTTACAGTTTGCCTTTCCTGCACTAATTTGAGAAAACTTACCTCAAATATTCTGCTGCTCTTCTAAGCCAGTCGGAAAATGTTCAGGTTTATAGTGCCATGCAGCAAAAAACAGATGAATTTTCTCCTTCTCTGACCTTTAAACAATCTTCTTTAAAACAAAGTGACCGAGTAACATGAATCCAAAAAGGTAGATCAATCATTGCTACTTTCAAAGTCCGCTGCTCACTACTGCTTAGATCATACTTGATCTTGTAAAGCTCACTGAACATCTAGGTATTTATGGACCCGTATTGTTACAGAGGCTTGATGGAATCAATTCTATATCCGTTAAAGTCTTAAAATCAGGCCCAAAGAGAGCGCAAAAGGAGCCTGACATCTGGTCTACTATATGGTTGCGCCTCCTATATTAGTGTATCCTTGGTACGAGCCTTCTTCCCGTACAATAAAGGATATACAAGGAACTTATCACAATGTAATGCCACCCTTTTGTAAGATGGAAAGCACACTTTGAACTCTGGAGAGCAAGTGTGCGGGCCTTTCCCAAACCTTTAAATATTTCTCTGTAACTATATCATTCATAGTCCGGATTCAGTTGAGAACAAGCCGCCTTCATATTAACTTTCATAAATTACGTAGATTTTGCATTTTTAATGGGATCTAATCGCTCCTGGAGATGTAACTGTTTTAATTTGTTTGCTTTACCAGCGTTTAAATTTTTTCTTGTTTTTATACTCAAATTTCAGCATGAGTCTTCGAACTATTTGTCCATCAATCTGGCCCAAATTACTTGCTTTGAATGTATAAACTGCATCTAAGTTTTTATGTTTGAATTTTCGGGGATTCTATATTAGCATGCGGTTCAGTCTTCTACTTATCACTTCTGCTAAATTTGAAAGAAAAAAGTGTGATAAACCATGCTTTGAGATCTACATTTCATAGTAATTGTGTTTCTTGCGGAGGTGGTTTTGACAGCCGGACATGTACCTTCTTGATGACTTTGTTTTTGTCGTGTTTCTTGATATATATTTATTTTTGATTTAATCAAGTATTGTCTCTTTTAAGCAAGAGCGCAAGTGTAAGTTTATTTCATGCGAAATACTTATTTTTCTTCGTTGAACTCCATTTTGACCAGATATGCCCTTTTATCTCTTCTTCTAGTTTTATTGCATCGTGTGCTTGCAGTACTTCGAAGAAAAGATTTGGATTCTTAGCTGGATCTGATTTGAATTCTTTGTATTGCATAGATAATAATCATATTTGTTGGTCTTCTTTCAAAAATGTTTTACTTAATACTCATTATATCAACAATTCAATAAGAGCTCTTCTTCATTTGAGGCGTTTAAGGAAAAAGTATTTGCTTGAAAGAAGTCTTTGAAGTCTTGTGCATGGTTCTAATTTATGTAATTTGTAAAAGTGATTAATGTTTTTCTATGTGTAAGGGTCAGATTTTTAACGTTGCGTTTCTTTCTTTGTAGGAGCATCATAGAGAAGCTGAGAAATTTCATACTAGAAGCTTTTTGTCTAAGAGTATTAAACCGTTTTATGAAACCAAGATTGTTGAGGATTTTCCTACATCCTCTTCTAATGACTTTGTATGTAGTCAACCCTTTGTAGGAATTCCATAGAGTCTACTAATGGAGCTTGGTTGAGATAAATTGGTTGGATGCAAATAGTGCACATCTTTCTTGAATGCTTCAATTTGGGAGGGAAGCCGAATTTTTAAGAAAACTCCTATCATATGGTGTAGACATCCAAAAGCTTCCTCAACTAGCGACTCTTCTTAGCCTCGAAAAGTGTGGGTTCCAAAGCATTATTTTAATGATGTTTGCTTGCTCATTGGATTTTTGAACCTATTAGCTTAGGTTCTATTGTTTAGGGGTTTTCCCATCTCTTTTTTTAATGACTTTGTACTTAACTCTTTGAAGAAACTTACAAGAGTTTACTAAGGTAGCTTGCGTGAGAGAACTTTTGGGGATGCAAAACTTGCACAACTTTTTGAAAGTTTTCAATTTAAAAGACAAGTCAAACTTTCATACGAGTAAAGTATTATGATAGGTGTAGATATCCAAGAACTTCCTCAATTGACCACCTTAACTTAGGCTCTATTGTCGACGATTTCTTCACATCCTTTCTTGATGATGTGTGATTTAACTCTTCGAAGGATTAGGACCTAAAGATTATTGTTATTAAAAGAACATTCCTTTTTATAAAATAAAATAGTGCAAGAGTGGTCTTTCTCTTTGAAAATGTTTGAAATCATAACAAAAATATCCTAATTAAAGTGCTATCTATCTTTAAAGAGAAAGAACTCAATCTTAAGACATGTTGTACTTTTAGCTTGGGGTTCTTTTGTTTGCCTTTGTGCTAGACTTCATTATGGTTGAGCTTGCCATCACTTTGGAAAGTGATAAAATTTGAGCTCGAAGAACTTCTCGTGAGTTCATGCTCGCGTTCTATACCCACTATTTGTCAGGGGAGCACTAGATTGTGCTCTCTGACTACACTAGACAAGATTTCGGAAATACACTTCTGATTACAAGAACACCCACGTAGGGAAAATGATACAAGAATACGTAACGGATACAATACGTCCCACAACCCGAGACCGATAGGTATGGAAAATTGGACTAAAGATGATACAGGAGATTCGGCAACCTGGGATCATAAGTATGGAACAAGATCTCTAAATTACAAGAATTCCCTTTAGGGATATGAACTTGATACAAGAAATAACTAGAAAGGATCTCGTACTATGAGATTACAATAGGACAAGAAAAGATGTCCACGATACAAGACTAGACAAGACTAGAGAAAGAGACAAGACTAGAACTTGAACAGGAATTTGAAAGTACTTACTTGGTGATAAGGACTCCTTGAGCTCCCAAGAGTGGCATCCACAAGACTGATTATGAATGTGGCCAACCCCTCCTCTTATAGATTTTGAAGGGCGGTTACGATTTGATGATGTCAGCGATGACATCATCAATTGGAAACAAGACCTTCGGGTGTCATAATTCAGCGAATAGGTAGTCCATCTTGGGGTTTTGGCACATTCGGACGCAATGGTAGCATTAGTTTCTCCAAAATCCTAACCAAACATGAGATATAGGAAATTGACATGGAATCTAAGATTTAAGATGGTTTTCTTTATGTCCATGACATCACCTCCCCGTCAAGCGACGAGTTCCACGAGGAGCAGTGTTGCATCGCAACGCGTTGCGATGCGTTCGCAACGTTCGCAATGCAACGTCGCAACGTTGCGACGTTCGCAATGCATTGCGATAAAAAACAAAAAAATTTGCCTCAAATGAGGCCGTTTCGCTGAAACGGCCTCATTGAGGCATTTGCGACGGTTGACCTGAGAGCGTAGCTTGGCACTGGAGAAGAGCAAAACAACAAGATTCAAGAAGGTTCAAGGTACTTTATTACACACACACCCTCACACACCCGTGACCCCCCTATCTACTGAAGCTTGCTTCCTATCTTGAGTCCTCTCCAAGCTTCGAACCTCTTCCATCAACATGCCTAAAGCAAAACAAGCATGTTGGGAATATGTGACAAGCCAAGGAAAGATGGGCTCCGGGGGTAGTGAGAGATGGACTTGCAAGCTTTGTGGCTATAGTGGAGCTGGTGGAGCCAATAGGATCAAGGCACATCTTGGAAGAGTAAGTGGCATAGGAGTTGCACCTTGCAAAGAGCCAATGCTGGAAGCCATAAAGGGAGAGCTAATGGCATGGGTAGCTCAAAAAGCCCAAGGTAGAAGGAATAGTAGAGCCCAATCCCAAGCTAGATCATTTGCAAGGGGTTCACATGGTTCTTGTGATCCCCAAACTCAAGCATCTCAAGCTCATGAGGCTTCCATAGACATCATGCCACCAAGAAAGAGTACAAGAGTAGAGCATGATCCACAAGAGCACCCACTTGGCTCTCTTGGAGGAGCATCTATACGTGCTAGCTTGCAACAACAACGTAAACAAGAAGCCACACAAGCCATCGTGAAAGCTTTTATACAATGTGGTTTGTCTTTTAATGTTGCATGGACACCGGCGTGGAGAAATGCCATTGAGAAGGTTTCACTATTAGGGTTTCGTTGGCAAGTGCCTACCTATGAAGAGTTGAGGACAACGGAGCTCAGAAAAACAAAGGAAGCATTAGAGAGAGAGCTTGAGCCCATGAAAGAGACATGGGCAAAGTATGGATGCACAATCATGCGTGATGGATGGACGGACATACGAAAGAGGAATGTGTACAACATTTTGGTGCATTGTTGCAAAGGGACCATGTTCCTTCGAGCCATAGATGCATCAGCTGCTGGTACTACAGTCAGAGGTGAGTGAACTGATTTTTGAATTTTCAGTTTATATTTGATTGTGCAATGATCAATCATGCATGTGGCATCTCACATGTGCATTTGCATTGTGCATGTGCATGTGCATGTGCATGTGCATGTTGCATGTGTATGTTGCATGTGCATGTTGCATGTTGCATGTTGCATGTTGCATGTGCATGTGCATGTGCATGTGCATGTGCATGTGCATGTGCATGTGCATGTGCATGTGCATGTGCATGTGCATGTGCATGTGCATGTGGATGTGCATGTGGATGTGCATGTGGATGTGCATGTGGATGCGGATGCGGATGCGGATGGGGATGGGGATGGGGATGGGGATGGGGATGGGGATGGGGATGGGGATGGGGATGGGGATGCGGATGGGGATGGGGATGCGGATGCGGATGTGGATGTGGTGGATGTGGATGTGGATGTGCATTGGCATGTATGTATGTATGTACATGCACAATGCACATGCACATGCACATGTGTCATGCACATGCACGTGCATTGTGCACATGCACGTGCATTGTGCATGTGCATTGTGCATTGTGCATGTGCATGACGCATGTCAAGATAAATTATAATTTATCAATTGATTAATGATTCATTGTGTTATATGTAAACAGGTCGATTCATTTATGATCATATCCGTCAAGCTATCATGGACATTGGTGTAGAAAAGGTAGTCCATGTGGTTACAGATAATGGAAGTAATTGTGTGGCTATGGGCAAGCTTTTAGAAGAAGAATTCCCCTCTATTGTGTGGACACCATGTGCTGCCCATTGCATTGATTTGCTGATAGAGGATGTAGGGAAGATACCATGGATTTACACCATTTTTACCACTTGCATAAAAGTGGTCTCTTTGTTCACAAAGAGACCAAAATTGCTTGCTATATTTCGGTCTTACAGTGATTGATTTGGTGAAGCCCGCGAAGACCAGATTTGCATACATGTGCATAGTCATGGAAAGATTATTAAGAGTGAGGCAAGCACTGATGTAGATAGTTGTATCACCTGATTGGTTAGCTTGGGATGGACATACCAGTCCAAAGGAAGAGCTTGTACGACGCACATGTTTGGATGACAGTTTTTGGAGGGATGTGGAGGGATTAGTGCGGGCCTTACTGCCCTTATATTCATTCATACGCATACATAGTGTGACCAAGAGATTTAAATCGCAAGATTTAAATCGAGATTTAAACGTTTAAATCGTTTAAATCGTTTAAATCGTTCATACCCAAAATAAAAATCGAGGTTTTTATCCACTTAGAGAGATTTTTATTTTTCTTCATTACAAATAAATATATTATACATATTTGCATGAAAAATGACAATATATGATACATCACATGATTTCACTTCATAATGTATCAATTTTCAAATGTAAAACATTCGTCACGATCCATGATTCATAAAAGTTATAAATACCAAAACTAAGAAGTGATGGGGAACGTGATCCATGACTAAATACAAATGTAAGTCTACAACCATAGTATTAAGAGTCAAGCTTCAAGGGTAATGTGGAATCAAGAATCTAGATATTTTAGAAGGGCTCTTCTCTAAGGTCTAAAGCATGTGCAAACTACATTTAGGAAAGACTCAATAGGCATGACTCTCAAAAAAACCATGTGTACAAACCAGGGATATGAACTGTTAAAGAGAAAAAAAATCGCTCTATATGTGATAAAAATCGTTCCCAACGATTTAAATCGTGGGATGATTTAAACGATTTTTATTTTGACCAAAAAATCGCGGTTTGGTCCAACTATGTACGCATAGGAGATAGAGAGGGCTGCACACTTGGACTTGTTTATGAGTTCATGGATCGTGTCGGAGAGTCTATACAGAGATGTCCTTATTTGACATTGGAGAGGTAAGTTGAAACTTGGGTATTTTATTTTTTGTATGAGCATTCATGTTCAAGTCTTGACTCTTCAAAGTTCAACATTCTTAAATCTTATTGTTTTCTAACTTGATTTGTTTTTTCTCCATAGGATAGAGGAAATAAAAGGAATATGGAGGAAGAGGTGGGATTGGTTCCATCGCCCTATACATGGGATGGCCAATCTACTACATCCTTTATGGAGATCAGCATCACAGTCATTGGATATGGAGCTTGTGAATGCTTGGAATGACTATGTAGATCGATTGTATGGACCTTCTGATGTGGAGCTACATGGGAAGTTGGAGCTTTCATAATAATGAAGGACTTTTTGGTAGAGACAGGACATGCTTGAGAAGCATGCAGTTGATGTCTGTGACATGGTGGGAGAGATACGGTGTTGGTACACCAGAGCTAGTAAGTCATTCCAATTTCCTCTCGAGTCTTTAACTAATAAGTTATAACTTAATCTCATGAGTCATTCCTCTTGAGTCTTTAATTTTTAATGAACTCTTTCTTTTTTATCTTGCAGAGAAAGTTAGCCATCCGCATACTTTCACAAGACTGTAGTGCCAGTCCATGTGAGAGGAATTGGAGTACATGGTCCCTCTTCCATACAAAGAAGAGGAATAGACTATCTACATTGCAGTTGGAGCGGCTTGTCTATTGCCACTGCAACTTGCGTTTATTGGAGCGTGGTGGCCACTCAGCAGAGGTGCGGCAGGTGAACGTCCATGAGCTTGATATAGAGAGGATCCATGATATACCTAGCATTCCGGCAGAGGACCTTGATCTATATGACATGCTCTATTAGGAGTTGACAGTGCCACAGCATGATACGAGGGCATCTCGGACTCGTTCTAGTCATAGAGCACATAGTGTACCAGGTCCATCTACTAGTAGGATGGAGGCATCTACTAGTCGAGCACCACATGATGATGATGATGATAGTGATGATAATGATAGTGATGATGATGATGATGGCGATAGTTATTAGTGACCGAGAGGATTTTGAGGATTGATGACCGATCATGTGACATGTCATATGTGTAGAGAACGAGTTCTCCTATGCGCAACGGAAGTGTGTAGTGAACCCTTGTATGTCCAGCACTTGGACAAACATCTGCACCTTAGATAGCTTGCTGCTCTCAACACAAAACTCAAATGGACTTGATGCTTTAGTCAATCAAAGTAGACAAAGAGAGCTTTCTAACAAGCTATAAATGACTTAATTTGGACAAGTTTTGATTACGAAACACAACTGTCAAAGATGAACTACCTGTCCACACAGGTATGCTGAAGAACTGAGCTTCACTCTCGGACTGATAGCTCTCTGAATATATATCCTTTGAGAAAGATATTTGGTACAGAGAAAGTAGCCACAAATAGCTTTCCAACAAGCTAAAAATCAAGTAATTTGGATGAGTTTTGATTAGGAAATTCAACTCATCAAGATAGACCACCTGCACACATAAGTACACTGTAAAATTGGACTTTACTCTCTGACAGATATCTCACAGAATATGAATGATCTGAATGAGATATTTGAGACAGTGAAAGTAGATGCCAAGGGCTTTCCAACAAGACAAAAATCACGCAATTTGGATATGTTTTGGTCGGGAAACTGAACCGACCAAAATAGACTACCTATCTACACAGGTATACTAAAAAACTGGACTTCACTCTTTCACTGATATCTCACAAACTACATAAGTTTTCAAAGAGATATTTGATATACAGAAAGTACACGAGATAAGCTTTCCAATGAATGTTTAAACGCACAAAATGGTTACATATGCACTGAGATATGAGCTCTGCAACAGAGCTGTGTACAAACTGACGTGCGGCTGGAAGGAGTCTAAGGGAAAACCAAAATGACAAAATGGCTAGATCCGACTACTGGGAGCTCTTGCCTCTTTCTCTCCTTATTTTGAATGTACTCCCACTTCATTTTTATAACCAATGAGCATGTGAAGAAGTTTGTGCCTTCTTCTTAACTCACCACTTTCTCCACTACATGCTACTAACTACAAGGCAAGATATTGTATCTCTTACTCATCATGAAGTTTTGACTAGACTTTTTCTTTTATTATTTTTTCCTTTTTTCCTCTACTTTTCCTTTATCTTTATATTTGGTAAATTTATCCAAGCATGGCTCATATGAAAATGAGCTTGTACATTTATCTTCAACAATATGTATTATGATATTATGACTTATGATTTACTTGATATTGATTGATCATTGTATTATTGACAGTTTATTGTTTGACTACTTAGTGGTATCATGGATGATGGTTATTGGTATGATCATTGATGTATATGTATTATGGACATTGGATTCTGATATCATATATGAGTTATGACAGTCACCAGTGTCATAATTTCATAATTTTGAGATTAGGTTGACTTTTTCACATGTTTTTGTCATAAATTATAATTCTTTGAAGTTTGTTTTTCAATGTTACTTGTAAGTTGTATATAATATATATATATATATATATATATATATATATATATATATATATATATATATATATATATATATATATATATATATATATATATATATATATATATATATATTTTAATGTATTTGTCTGGACTCTGATGTCATATGAGATGCTTTGAAGTTTGATTCTTGAAATTTGAAAATAATGCAATTGCGTGGTCACTGGTGCCAAGTTCCAACATGAACATTGCTAAGTACTAAGTAGTAAGTAGTAAGTACTAAGTAGTTACTAGTAAGTTGCTTGAATGTGCATTGTGAATTTGAATTTTAGAATGAGGCATTGAGTCATGATAATGATTATTTGTAAATTCTGACATCATACATGTGCAATGTGCATTTTGCATCTTCCATCACTTCATTGAACAGAGATTCGGGAATTTGGAATGAATCATAAATATTCAATACATATTACATAAATTAACATAATACATACTACATAATACATATTATATATGTATATACTATAATATACATCTAGGTTACTATATTTGCAAAAAAAAAGAAGAAATGGTTCGCAACATTTTCGCAATGTCCATGTCCAAACGTTGCGATGTTGCTAACGCGCTAGCAACACGTTGCCTTGGACGTTGTGAAAACGTTGCTAACAGCCTTGACGAGGAGCGGCCATGTTTTGTAGCTTGGGTTTCATTGGATTCTTCCTATGGAACTCATGAACCTTGAATTTTTCTCTAAGAATATTTTCTGTAAGTTGCCAAGTACGATCAATGATGTCATACGCTTTCCAATGAATAAGGCATTCCAATCTTCCTTTAGAGATCCTTGAATCTAATACATGCATGACCTCGAATTCTTCATGATCCTCAATCTTGATCAGTGGTGAAGGACTGGGTCTCTCTTGAGCTTCCTTGGGTTCTTCATGCAATAGATCCTTTGAGCTTCTAGTGGAATGTTGTGGTTTTTCCAAGATCTTTGATGAAGAGTGTTGAGTAAGCGCACCTCCTTGATTGAACATGAACTCCTCCTTATCCTTAACCTTCTTGATATCTTCATAACATGCATACTCCATATCATTTGTAATGACTTTTTGGGCTTCAATGATTCTTGGTTCCGATTCCTGAGAAGTAGTGTCTTCATTATTCAAGACTTCTGACTCTTGGACTTGGATTTCTTTTAACAACTGATTCTCACACTGAATTGCTTGGTTGATAACATCCTCCAAGGTATTTGCTTGAGGCATGAATAGCAAGAGATGTTTGACTTTAGGATTGAGGCCACTTTGAAAGTGTTTAACCATGTAGCCTATTCGGGTTTACCTTTCTCTTAATCTTTCGATTTTAGAGATCATATGGTTGGAGTAGTAAGAAGGTTCTCTAATAAGCCTTACCAAACTAATTGGAAGGCATGCATGCGGATAATCAGGTATGTGAAAGGAACCACTTATTATGGTATTCTTTATGAAGAAGGATCATCTTTGGTTGGATACTGTGAGTCAGATTGGGCAAGAGATATTGATACCAGAAAATCAATTTTGGATATTGCTTTTCTTTAGGATCAGGGATTTTCTCTTGGATCAGTAAGAAGCAATCGAGTGTAGCATTATCTTGTACTGAAGTTGAGGACAAAGCAACAGGTGTTGTAGCATGTGAAGGAGTATGGTTGAGGAGGATCCTGTGACACATAGGAATACAAGGACAAGAGGCTACAAGGTTGAAGCGTGACAACCAAGGTTGCATGGCCATCGCCAAGAATCCTGTTTTCCATGGACATACCAAGCACATAGAAATTCAATATCACTATGTGTGTGAGTTGATTGAGGACAGGGTCGTGGAGATAAGCTATCGTCCAATTGAAGAAAATGGAGCACACATCTTCACCAAGTCTCTTGGGAGAGAGCAACTTCATCGACACTTTCCAAAGCTTGGCATTGGACCAAGGAGATAGTTCACCACAGGGTGTACATTACTTCACCCTGAAGTGATCACCAATGATCCATGATGCTCTGAGTTGTAAAGCCCCCATTATGAGGAGAAGCCATTGTGAGAGCCCAAACATTTGTGAAACCCTAACTTCCAAGTTAGATGAGGTCTATGTGTGACCGTTGATGGTAACAGATGATCTTTGTGAGCCTAGCCATTAGGTTAAGTAGGGCATAAACTTTTGGGCCATTGGGTTTCCATTCAAGGCGAAAATAAAGACCTTGTGGAGTCACGTGGTTTCCCCATAGAACCTTAATGGGGGCCCTTCTGTGGGGTCTAGGGGGCCTATCCTCCTAGCCCGTAGGGCCGAGACGGGAGGATTTTTAATTGTGGAGATATTGTTGGATTGTATATTTTGCCAACCATTTTGTATCTCCCGACTACATTTATCTATATGGACTCCCCATGTAAAAGCTATAAAAGCATGGCTGAGGTTGTAAGCCCTTCATCTAGAGTCTATCTAGATCGCCATCTAAGCTCCACATTGGGAGCACACGAGTGGACAACACCATCGTTGTGACTACATTACGCTTTGCAATCTCAGAGTTTGAGTTCTCTCTCTTTGAGTTTGCGTCTATCTTTGTCTTTGTTTTTTCTCTCAACTCTGTCCACTTGTCTAAGGCGATGTGCTGTTATTTTCTTACAAAAAGTGCTTAAGAGTTGTAAGAATGTGAGTGTGTGGTGGAATTAGAAGATGATAGGACGATATGTAAGAAATACAGCCTATGTGCTGGATATATGGTAAAAATATGCAACCCTAATGGAATTAAGGGTTTCTTCAAAATAAGCAGCAGCAAGACTTCTCTTCTTGTAGTGATAGGTAATAAAACCTGGTACAACGGTAAGACTTAAATAAAACTAGAAAATATGCAGCCATTTATAATATTCAGCATGCACAACCTTATAGGGTGTGTGCAAGCTCCAAGACCTAGAGCACATTTGAGGAAGCTTAAGTGTGATTATGTGATATACACCAAGTGACCCTAAAGGGTCCTTATATAGTTTTAGAAGCTCCAACGATCAACTTTCCACAAAAGCTAATGCAAAAGAAGGTTTCTGCATGGCCGTTAGTTTCTTTTCGTAAGTTTGTACGAATTTGGAGTTATTAAGTTGCTAAAGAATGAGTTCTTTAAAATCTCTTGCTAAATGACGTAATTAGCACAAACAAATATGCTTTCCTTGATGAGGGTGAAAAGAGCTACAAAATGTTGTATCCCATTGTAAAGCACAGATTTGAGAATTAGGGTTAGAGTTTTGATTCGCGTTTGATCCGTTTTTAGGTCTTAGATGGTTAGATGCCATATTCGGCACATTGACTTTTCTGACCATTTTTAAAAATTAGAGTGTGCTTGAAATTAGGGTTTGAACCCCTCAATGTGAGAGTGTTATTGCAACAATCCCGCCCTCAATGTCATATTGTCATAAGGTTTAATAATTTGCACAATTTCTGATGTCTTTCCCTTGATAACGCTTTAGTAAAAATATCTATCACATTCTCACTTGTAGGAACATAGATAAGCTCAATGTGCTTCTTAGATACCTTCTCACAAATATAATGATAATGCACTTTAATATGTTTAGTCTTAGCATAATTAACAAGATTCTTTGCAATAGCAATAGCTTGGCTATTTGAATATATCTGCATAGAAAGATGGACATAAATATCAAAACAAGTCTGAATTTTTTCGCAACCAAATAGCTTCAAGAGTAGTTGTAAAGGAAGTCCTATACTCTACTTCACTTGAAGATGTAACAACTACGGGGTGTTTCTTAGAATGCCAAGAAATAGGACATTTTCCAACAAAGAAACATTAGTCACTAGTAGACCTTTTTGAGTTTTTGTTACATGTCCATTCAGAATCTGCACTTTAGAAACAACAAATTGAATGTAAGGACTCATATTACATAAATATATCAAGCATCCAACTCTTTGACCATAAAGAGAAACATCAAAAGGATCTGACTATGCTTCTTCTTGGAATGACGTACAAACATCCATAGGAGTTTGCATAGGTGTGGATTCCAACATTCCAAACCTTTCGAAAAGTTTCCCAATGTACTTTTTTTGTATCAATAGATACAATTATCCGTGCATATGAATTCAATGCCAAGATAATAGTGCCAAAATCTAAGATCATTAACATAAAAAACTTTGTTAAGCTTTGACAAAAAAATTATAGATTTGAATCTCTGGGATTTGTCATGATCATATTATGAATATAAGTAATGATTATAATCAAAACATCTTCTTTTGAATTAACATAGAGTGCAGGAAGAACTTTTGAGTGTTTAGAACCAATGGAAATAAGATATAAACGTATCTTTCATACCAAGCCCCGGTGCTTGCATTAAACCATAGAGAACTTTAACAAGTTTGCATACTAAATGTTCTTTATCTTTTTCTTCAAAATCCTCTGGATATTGAATGTAGATATCTTCATGTAGATCACTATCAAGAAAAGAAGTCTTCATATCTTTATATCCGGTACACTTTCCAACCAAAGAATGCAACTAAAGAAAGTACAATATTGACTATGAACATTCTAAAAGTAGGAGTAAAAGTTTCATCATAGTCAATACCTTTTTTTGTGCATAACCTTTGACAACTAACCTTGCTTTATTCCTATCAATAGTATTGTCAATGTTTCTTTTGATCTTGAATGTCCACTTTTCACCAATTGCTTTCTTACCCTTTGGTAACTCTCAAAGCTTCCATATTTGATTCTTATGAATAGAATCAATCTCCTCTTGCATTGCTTTTTTCCATACAGGATTGTATAATGCATCTTTCATACTACCAGGTTCATTCTCAACTGAAGTAAGTTCAAGAATATTATGAATTTCAAAAACTTTTGCATAATTTACTTGATCTATTTGATCTCTCTGATTTCTTGTCTTTCCTTTAAAAGTCTTGATGTCACTTTCTTGCACCTTGGAATCTTCTTAAAAATTGGCGCTATCTCTCTCTTTCCTCTGGAGATCTAGAAGATTCTTCAATTTCATGAATTGTTTTCTCTTCTCTAGGTTGAGTAGGAATGGGAGATGGTGAAGGTTGTGGTGATGGCACATAAAATTCAGCTTGTGTAGGAGTGGTTACAACTTTCCCTTACCTTTATCTTTATAAACGTGAGTAGGGATTTGAGAAGGTTGATTACCCCCCTTATATGTTTGAATATAAGGATGCGAATTCCTTTCAAAAACTGCATAATTATCTTTCTTTATAAAATCTAGAATTTTTGAATCTTATCATAAATCTGATTGTCAGCAATATATGCATTACTTCAGAGTAAGATTTTACCAATTCCTAGAACATAGAACTTCTATCCTTCAAAGCTTTCGAAGAAGACTTATTAACGACATGATAATCTTTGTGAATGGCATCATACCAAAACTTTGGTGAAATCTTCTTTGAAGACATCAGACTATGTGCCATTTCAACAAGTGTCCTATTCTTTCTCTCAGCAACACCATTCTGTTATGTAGTGTAGGCAATAATGAGTTGATGAGATATATTGTTGTCTTCTAAAAGTGACTTAAGTCATTTGACATGTGCTCCCCTCCTCTTATCACTTCTCAAAATCTGATTTTTTTGATTGATTTTCATTTTCAACCATAGCAACAAACTTCTTGAAAGTAGCAAAAACTTCTGGCTTGGCTTTTAACCCAAATATCGAAGAATATCCAGAAAAATCATCAATAAATATGACAAAGTATCTATGTCCATAAATCGAATATGCTCGCATGGGCCCATTCACATCTGAGTGAATGATGTGCAACTTCCTTTTGGTTGTAATGAATCCATGCTTTTTGATTAGTAGTTTATGTAGCTTTCCTTCAGGACATATTTCACATGATTCTACATTATCTAGTAAAGCAAAGTTTGCAAATTCTCAACCGTATCCTTCATAGATTTTAGAGTTGTGTAGCTTATGTGACCGAATCTTGCATGCCGTAACTTCATGTTTTCCTTTGGAGTAGAAGATTAGTAAAATTAGCATGGCTGATTTTTGACAAAAACATACCTCTATTTATATATTGTAATAGAGAATGCTCCTCATTAGGTTTAAGACTTCGACACGAATCTTCTTAAAAATAACCTTATAACCATCTGATAAGAAGGTTGAAATAGAAAACAAATTCTTTTCGATCTCTGATACATACAAAACTTTCAAATTGTAAAGTTACCACCTTCGCTTGATTTTAGTGTGACTACTCCAACACCTCTTCTACCTTCAAAGTTAGTAAGAGATGAAAATACTAGCTTGCAACCTATTATATGTTTAGTAGCTCTACAATCAAAGATCTAAGGGTTCGTTGATATTGCATTCAATATTGCTTGAGCAAAAGATACCTCTTTTATGCTAACTCTTTTTGCACTATAATATGATGACATGGTTTCTTATAATAATGATATATTCCCTTCTTAGGTCCAGATGTGGATGAATTAGATTTCTCCTTAGGTGTGGATAAAGTAGTTGAAGTAGAGGTTGAAGAAGATGTAGTAGAAGACTTAGAAATAGATGATTTACTTTTCTTCTTATTTTGTTGAGTCTTTTTCTTCTTCTTCCCTTAGTAGTCACTTTCTTATTCTTCTTCTTCTTGCCTTTGGATATAATACCATAGCTTCATCATTCTCTTTCATACTCTTATGTTGATCTTCACTTTGAAGTAACAAGAATTGCGACCCTTAGAATGAAATTTCTCTCTCTCTTGTAGAGAGAAAAAGAGAAGTAAAAAAGAAAAATTGATATGTAGATCTAAGTGAATTGATAAGTGTGTTTATCATCTCTTCATGAGAAATGCCTACTCCAACATCTAGAAATTGATCATGAACGTTCTTCAGCTTTAGAATAGGAGTTTGTATTAATTTACCAACTTTCATGCGTGTGTTGGCTAACTTCCTTCTTAAATGAGCTTTCCTAGCAAGATTTTTGCTTTGATAGAGGTTTTCCAGCCCCAGCTAAGCTTGACGAGATGTTGTGCATGACTTGATTTGAGGAATAATGTGATGTTTCACACCCATTGGAATAGGAAAGAGTGCTTGACCATCCCTAGAATACCATCTGGATTGCTCTTTAGAAGGTTGAATCCGCCTCCCTTTGTCTGTGGATGATGAGACAACTTCTTCTTTTTCTTCCTCTTTTGTCTGTTGGGCTGAAATTGAAGCAGCTGGCTTCTTGGAAGAA
>MU260305.1:182500-195000 GCA_020310875.1 Ceratopteris richardii
GCCATACTTTCGGTGCATGGATGATTTTTAGTAATTCCTTCTTATGTGTGGCATATCGTTTTTGGACGTTGGTAAGTTTGGGGCTCTCAAATGCCATTCGGTGGCCATCTTGGTAGAGTGTGGCCCCTATGGTAAAATCACTGGCATCCATCTCCATCACGAAGGACTTTGATATGTTTACTATCTGCAACATCGGTGTTCGAAAACATTGATCGGATTGAGTTGTCCATTGTATAAGTGGATTAGTACTATGCTTACTACAACAACCCTCTTTAGCAAACTTGTGAAAGGTTTTGTGATGCAAGCATAATCCTGAATTCACAAATAAATCCGATGAATCTTAAGGCCTTCACATGAGGAATGGTAATGAGGATAGGCCAATCCAACATAGCTCTCACTTTATCTTAGTCAATGATAGGGTTGAGATGTGGTGCAGAAGGGGTAGAGGACGCATGTATGTGCCTCAGAAGTGGAGGCCCTAGGCAGAAATAGAGGCGCAGCTGAGAGGGAGGGAGAAGGGGAGAGAGAGAGAGAGAGAGAGAGAGAGAGAGAGAGAGAGAGAGAGAGAGAGAGAGAGAGAGAGAGAGAGAGAGAGAGAGAGAGAGAGAGAGAGAGAGAGAGAGAGAGAGAGAGAGAGAGAGAGAGAGAGAGAGAGAGAGAGGTTCACAAAGACACCAGCAGCATATCATCTACATACAGTACCAGAATGATTGGGCTGCCATCTTCATCCTTTTTGGTGTACAAACAGTGGTCTGCATGGCTTCTTTTGAACCCATGTTTGAGCATAAATGCATCAAACTTCTTATACCATTGTCTGGGGGCCGTTTCAGCCCATATGAGCTCCTTTTCAGTTTGCATACCAGATGCTCTTTTCCAGGAATGGCATATCCTTCTGGTTGTTTCATGTACAACTCTTCATCTAAATCACCATGCAAAAAGGCTGTTTTAACATCCATTTGGAATAATTCCAAATCCAAGGCAGCTGTGAGAGCAAAGAACACACGTAATGTGGTCATTTTAACCACTGGAGAGGACACCTCTTGAAAGTCAATGCCCTCTTTTTGGGCATATCCCTTAGCAACCAGCCTTACCTTATACTTGGGTTTGCCATCAACAATTTGATTTTGTATACCCACTTGTTGGGAATGGCCTTCCTTCCTTTGGGCAACTCAACTAAATCCCAAGTATCATTTGCATGCAAGGCCTTTATCTCTTCCTGCATGGCTGACTGCCACTTCTTCTTGTACTCACAGCTTTGCCTCTTTATAAGTAAGAGGCTCATCCTCATCTTATAACATAATGTAATGTATAGAGGGGTCATATCTCTATTTATTGGCCTCCTAGGATGTGTAGATCTTCTTACCCAATGATCCATATTACCCGGTAATGGATTTGCATCAGGAGGTACATCAACTTCTTCATTGCTAATGGGCTGTTGTACATCATTTCCAGCCCTGTTTCCAGCATGAATAGGTGGCTGCATATGCTCTTCAGGAGCCTCTTCTTGCTGTCCAACATATCTGGCTCAAAAACCACTGGATTATCTATGTTTTCAGCCATATGTGGTGCATCTTGAGGGTCTGAAATGGGCCTAACATGTGGCTGGTCTTGTTGAAATGTGACCTTTTTATGGTCATGCTTCAAGGCAACATTGTTTTGTAGTAGCTGTTCCTCATTAAAAACAACATCCCGGTTGCGTATGATCCTTTTCAGCTGAGGTAACCATATTCTATAACCCATCTCACTTTCTTCACCATATCCCATGAAGAGGCCTTTAATGGATTTGGCATCAAGTTTACTCTTCAACTCAAGTCTTATGTGTACAAAAGCTTCATAGCCAAAGATGCGTGAGTGATCATATGAAGCAGGTTTGCCAGACCAAACCTCTTCAGGGATGTCACCTTTCAAGGACGTGTGAGGGGATCGATTGCATATATGTACTGCAGTTTTAAGAGCCTCTCCCCAAAAACCATGAGGGAGATTAGCTCGGGAAAGCATGCATCTCACCCTCCACAAAGAGTCCGATTATACCTTTCAGCCACACCATTAGAAGAAGGGCTATATGGAATAGTAAGCTTTCTCTTTATGCCCAAATTTTCACAAAAATTTTTGTATTCAACACTTGTGAACTCACCCTCCTTATCCGTGTGTAAGCTTTCAACTTTCTACGTGTTTGGGTAGTCACAAATGCATGAAATTTCTTAAATGCAGCGAACACTTCATCTTTTGATTTGAGTAGCTGCACCCAACTTTTTCGAGAAAAGTTGTCAACAAAAGAAATAAAATATAAAGCACCCCCCATAGATTTAGTGCGCATGCTACATACATTATAATGGAAAAGATTTAATATACAAGACTTACAAGACACACCAAAGTAATAGGAACTTTTCACCTGCTTTCCATATTGACAATCATTACAAAAATCTAGCTTGGTGCCATTAACATCAAGCTTCTTCAAGTTACAAAGTTTGGATAGACCCTTTTGGCTCGTATGGCCAAGTCTTTTATGCCACAATTCCATATGAGAATTAATCTCAGCCAATGCAATGAATTTGCCAGACAAGGCCTTTCCATGCAAGCAATACAAAGTTCCCCTTTTTGTGCCTTTAACAATCAGCTGTGACCCTTTGGTCATCTTCCATGAGCCTCTTTCAAATAAAAAGCTGTAACCATGCATATCCATTCGCCCAACAGAGAGCAAACTCTTCTTAATTCCTTGTACATATCTCACATTATGCAAGACCAGCTCATTTGTGCCATCTGTTGAAAGATGCACAGTGCCAATACCTTCAATGGGACATGCATGCTTATTCCCTAGGTGTACATGGCCATGGCTGCACGCATGAAAAGTAACAAAACACTCCTTAACAGGAGTCACATGAAACGAAGCACCAGAATCAACAATCCACGTCTGGGATAATGCATCATTTACAGTCAATGAAGCATCGATTAGATCACTTTTAGTGATTGACATGTCCTCCACATACATCACGTGCATGAGCATCATGAGGTGATATAGTACCACATAGATTATCTTCCATATCTGAAAGCTCCTCTATAGCAACACTAGAGGCAACATTGGCCTTCTCTTTTTCTTTTTGGCTTTCCTGTCCATTCGTCTTGTCTTCTTTCTTGTCCTTTCTTTTGTCCCCAACATTCTTCTTCCTCTCAAACTCTGCCTTATAGAATCGACGGGCTTCTTGTGGCTTTTCCTACCACACTGGTAACATGTCACATCAGTACCCTGTTTCTTGCTGGAGATGCCCCTTTCTTTGCTTTTGCTCTTACTCCTTTGTGAATGAGAGCCCTTCTCTGAATTGCCTCTGACCGTGTTTGCAGAAGTGCCTCCTTCACCACTTGCTTTTCTCCTGATTTCTTCATTCAATATAGAACCCCTCACACAATCAAAAGTAAGATTGGGGTTATTTGATAATGAGACCACCAAGGTCTCCCAAGAATTAAGAAGTGTCATAAGCAAAAAAATAGCTTTCAACTTATCATCGAAGGGAGGCATCCCTGAGCCTGCAACTATGATAGAGTATCTATAAAATGAGATAAGTGCTCTGCAGCGCTCTTGGACTCATCCAACTCCATGCAAACTAATTTCCTCATCAGATGTACATGATTAACAGGTGTGGTGTTCTCATAGGTGGCCTTAAGCCTGGCCCACAACTCTGAAGCTGTAGTAATGCCCTTGAGGTCTACAAGAATGTCATCAGACACGGCCATTTTTATGTAAGTGACGGTCTTTCTATTCAGATTATGCCACGCATCATCTGACATGTCTTCCGGTTTTCTTGCTTTCAACATCCTGTCACAATCTTTGAGGAAGAGAATTCCTTGAATTCGCTCCTTCCAAAGATCAAATCCTATGCCCTCGAAGGAGCAAAATTTCAAAAAGATTCTTCATGTATGAGGACGACGATGCCATGGTCGCACAAATAAGAGGTTAATGTGCTGAAATTTTGGGCAAAATGCACCAAAATCAGCATACCACCTCTAAAAATAGTGCACAATGGGTTCAAGCACATGATGAAGCAAAATGGAGCAAAATCGAGCTGATTGAAGCACAAAGTTAGAATTTGAATTTTTTTGAAATTTTCTGCAAAAAATTCCAGCGAGACAAAAACCCCAAATATTGCTTTAGATATTTCTGAAAATATCAAAAAAACATCACAATTTGCTATACATAAGCAATTTCTTATGCCACAATTCAATACATAAGGTAGTAGGCCTGTGTATTGCTGTTATGATCTATAAAACACCTGTTTAGACCTGTAAAACACCTGAAAACAGCCTGTTATGAGCTGTTGAAACTTCCAAAGTGATCCTCTTGGCCCCCGAGCAAGGTTCTTCACGATAAAATCGAAGATTATCGCGAGAAGTGGGGTTTTCTTTGCTGTACAGCACTTGCGCAGCAGCTTTGAAACCCTAACTCTGCTCTGATACCAGTTGATCAGGTTGAGATGTGGTGCTGAACGGGTAGAGGACGTGTGTATGTGCCTCAGAACTAGAGACTCTGGGCAAAAATAGAGGCGCAGCTGAGAGGGGGAGAGAGAGTTTCGATCAGCTTTGGAGAGGCTCACAAACATAGTACAAAGTAGAGATTTAAATCGTAGATTTAAATCGGGATTTAAATCGTTTAAATCGTAGAGATTTTTAAAAATAAAAATAAAAATCGGGGTTTTTATTCATCAAGAGATTTTTATTTTTTTTTTGTATCTAAGGTATGCACAATACCTATTCAACTCATATATGCTCCAATATTGGACAATAGTGAAAGTAGTGAAAAGTTTATATGACCTGGATGCTTGTCAGTTCTTGTACTTCAGTCGTATGTGAGATGCCAACAAAGAGTTTATGATAACATTGCAGTCACATAAACTCTATAATGTCATTCAGCTATAGGTTGGTATAGATTTATACTGGATAGGGACTTATTTTGATGCCAAAAAATGTACATATACAATTGAAGGAACTTGGCTTTGAGCATGGATTTTAACTTAATTTAGTTAGTCAAATCTCTAATAGGCAAGAAAATAAAATAGTTCTATCCAGAGAGCAAAATATATTATAGACTATTAGCAAGCATAGGTATCATAGTGATCAAATTTTTAATTTTAAAAAGTGATCTACCATATGAAACCTTAAAATAAAAAAAAAAAAAAAAAAAAAAAAAAAAAAAAAAAGAATAAAAATCGTTAAAAACGATTTAAATCGCGAATGCGATTTTTACGATTTTTATTTTAAAAAAATCGTGCGATTTTTTTAACTATGCTCACAAAGAATGAGAGAGCCTTAAAGTGTTATTAAGTTATGTTATATATGACATTGAACTTGGCCCAAAAAAATAAAGAATAAGTGACTTAGCCTTTATAAATAGGCCTATACACATGTATACACTATAAAGGGGTCATTTAAGGCTTTACTCCAACCGTCAATTTCTAAGCTATCTCCAAAGATGATATGCCTGAGATAAAGATTTTCACTTCCTCTTTTTTGCATAGAACTTCTACCTTAGGATGCATAAGATGAGACAAAGCGGTGTCAGTAATCCTCTATGGTCCTACTTGTGGACTAGAATATTGTCAATGAACATCACAACACACTTTCCCATATACGGATGGAAGAGAAAGTTCATCATTTGTAGGAAAGTTGTTGGAGCATCATTCAAGCCAAAAGAGGAGACCACAAACTGATAATGTCCATATCGAGTATGAAATGCAGTCCTTGGAACGTCTTGAAACGAAATTTGTATTTGGTGATGACCAGATCTAAGATTGATCTCGGCAAAATATTTAGCATGAGAGAGGCGATCTATCAAGTCACCCATCTGAGTCCTTCGTAACCTATGTAGTAGCACATTCCCCCATCTTTTTTCTTTCTCAAGAAGAGAAGGGCGCTTGGGGGATTTATTGGGCTCAATAAATCCTTTGGCTGGATAGTTTTGTATTTTTTCAGACAGTCTCATCCTCCTTAACTTGATGAATGTGTGTGTGTGTGTGTGTGTGAGAGAGAGAGAGAGAGAGAGAGAGAGAGAGAGAGAGAGAGAGAGAGAGAGAGAGAGAGAGAGAGAGAGAGAGAGAGAGAGAGAGAGAGAGAGAGAGAGAGAGAGAGAGAGAGAGAGAGAGAGAGAGAGAGAGAGAGAGAGAGAGAGAGAGAGAGAGAGAGAGAGAGAGATTCATTCTTTGGTTGACTTGAGTTCAGATATGAAGATCTGTGTGCTGTTTGTTCTGTGTATCTTTGCTGGAAGTCAATGGATATTGTCTGAATCTGCAAGAAGACTGTTCATTGAACAAAAGGAACATGGGAGCAGCAAGGGCCTATCTCGTGTTCAAAAAAGGCATTTATTAGAGGAAGCAGAAAGTTCACCATCAGACAAACCTACTGACCATGAAAAATCAAAATCTGTCATCAAGCAAGCATCTATGGAAAAGCAGAAGAAGCATGATGATAAAGAAACTATATCAGAAGCCAACACTGGTAACCTTTCAACAGAGGAAGACAGAGACAAGTTGGTGAAAGAAAAACCAAAGGAAAAGAAAAAGAAGTTGACTGGAGAAAAATCTTCCACTAAAGACGCTAACTCTGAAGAACTGATGAGTGTAAGATGGGGACATGAGGACAAGAGTGGGAAGAAAACAAGAAAGGAAGTACTTCTTGAGGGATCTGAAGAAGAAAATATACTCTTCAGTACAGGAAAGCGAAGTACTCCAAAAGATATTGCAGATATACAGGCAGATTCTCGTAGAATGCATGGAAAGAAGGAAGATATGAAAAAATATGTTGATGAGAATATTTATATGGAAGATAAAGAAGTGAAAAAGAGCTCTATCAAACAAGACAAGAAGTTGAAGATGTCCAAATCAGATGCCTTGCAAGATGGCAATTCTGATAAAAAATACGTTGATGAGAATATGGAAGATAAAGAAGTGAAAAAGAGCTCTATCAAACAAGACAAGAAGTTGAAGATGTCCAAATCAGATGCCTTGCAAGATGGCGTTTCTGATCTGGGGAGCTCAAAATCTCTGGATGAAAACTTGATAATAACAAAAGCAAAGAAAAGCAAGGTTTCGAAGTCACAGTTGGAGGGAGGGTCTAATGCGATGAGTGCAGAAACAGGCACAAGTATGGATCTATATCCGAAGCAAGATGATATGCAACCGAAGGCGAAGAAGAAAGTTAAGGATAATGCACCCAATGAAGGTCAGAGCTCATACAAGGAATCAGGGAAAAAGTTAAGTGAATCACATAAAGAAGCTGCATCTATGTCAAGGAAGGAGACATTTTCAAAGGATACAACTATTGAAGATGTATCTTTACAGAAAGGAAAGGAGCAGATGGTTGTGAAGAAGGAAAAGAAAAGCAGTGGGGAAGGAAAAAAAGAGGATAGTAAGCAATTTCTACAAGCTAATATTAGTGGAACCAGCAAGGGTAAAGAGAAGCTGAACACATTGGTGATGGCACCAAGCACTAAGGCCAAGAAGATGGAAGCGACAAAGAATGAAGGTGAAGAGGTGCATCAGACTATCAAAAAGCAGAAGCAGAGTGAGACGAAAGTTCAAGGCATCAAGAAGGAGGCCCAGAAAAAAGTTAAGGTAGTGAATGGGGCACTGGATTCTGGCCAATCAAATGCACAAATTGAGGAAGAAGATGAATATGACTTCATGCAGGACTTCTCAGACTTGCCTACAAAGTTTCAGGATACTGCATTGAAAGTGGCTGATCATCTTGGGTCCAACATACAGAAGTTTACTGACACTTCAAAAACTTACTTCAATAAAGCAAATCAGCAGATCTCAGATAGCTTTTCTCCCATAATAGGAAGACAATTTGCTCCATTCCTTGCATCTCTGTTGTCATACAGCTTTCTCCTTGTTCCACTTGCTGTGGTTATTGTTTTGTTTGAGCGCATCCGTGTGCTCTTTTCCATACAAAAAGTCCTTTTGTTTGTGAACATCTACCTTGCTGCATATTTTGCCACTCTTCTTTTGGCAACATGGATTATTGGAGAGCCAATGAATTTCTTCTACAGAAGCTCTGCCTCTGGCTATGTTCATCTTCAGCTTCTGCAAGCCTTGGGCTACATAATCTATCTCATCTTGCAGACAATTGATTTGGCTTCTACCCTGATTACAGAAGGAATGATGATTAAGGTTACCACAGTGTTGCAATGGTTTGTGGCATTCATGATAGGATTCCACTATTATGTTACCGTCTTTCATCGAGCAATGGCATTAAAAGGGCCACACACGAACTGGAAGATATATGGAACTTACAGCACAACATTTCTTGCTCTTTGCTTTTTTGCAAGGATCAAGAGAATGAAGAAGAGCTATGTGCAGTTTGGGCAAGATGATACAGACAAAAGACATTAGAACTAGATGGTGGGGGCTACTCAGAGGTTTCTTGTCCTTGTATGATGGTGTTATGCACACCTATCACAGAACTGGAAGATGCTTATTTCATCTCATTTCCTCTGAAAACAAAGAGTTGGGAATGCTCAGAAGATCCTTGGATTCCTCACCTGGGGAATGAGAGGTTCATTCTTATCGTTGATCTAATTTGAAGTTTGTGCGGGAAAAAAGGAGAACTGGAATGCAGTTCATTTACTGCCTTTGTTTATTTTATGTATTTAAAACTATTCTTTGGCTACAGAATGCGATTCTGGAATGTATTCACAAGGGCCATCGTTTGATCATGGCCTTTTGTATGAAAGATGGTTTTGCCGATTTATAAAGCCACTTGTCTCATACGATAAAAAACGTTTATGCACTAAACTGCAATGTTTGCTGAATTAGAAAGTGCTTTTGGATCTGCCAAATCGTATTATTAAGTTCAGGGAAGTATTTGATGCCACTCACTATCTGTGGTGCTTTATTTTAGAAAATTATACTAGTCATCATGTTCTGAGTACCTACGTGCACACATACATGGACACATGCACACAGTGCATGTGAAGATGTGTACACATGCATGCACTCACACATGCACCCATGCATGCACTGACACATCCACATAGTGCATGTGAAGATGTACATGCACAGGTGTGCGTGCATATACACATAGACACACGTGTGCACACACACACACACACACACACACACACATGCACGCACATGCGCGCGCACGCGCGCACACACACACACACACACACACACACACACACACACACACACACACACACACACACACACACACACACACACACACACACACACACACATGCACGCACATGTGCGCGCACACACACACACACACACACACACACACACACACACACACACACACACACACACACACACACACACACACACACACGCACACATACCTGCACGTGCGCGTGCGCGCGCACACACACACACACACACACACACACACACACACACACACACACACACACACACACACACACTCTCACACACACACTCACACACACACACACACACACACACACACACAGAGTTAGTGAAGGATAAACTTGGAATATTCATAGAAATTTCTATTTCAGACCAGATTCAGACAAGCGTGGTAGCAGATAATGGAAATTATGATTGCAGCAGACACCTCAACTTTTCTTTTAAGGTGGGGTGGAGGTAGAACTTACCTCAGATTAAAAAAGATGGAACTCCCAGCCATTAAACTATCTATGTTGGCCTCTTTAATTTTCTTTCAAGGGTCACAGCTTCTTCTCATGTCGAGAGGGTGCGAAGGCATGGAATGATCTTAGTACATATTCTCAGACTCTCAAAGGTATTTCATATTGCACCAAGCCCTTCTAGGCAGGGCCATTGGGGATACTTGGCACCGTGCTGGAATGCCATGAGAGAAGCAGCATTGATGGAAGGTCTGGATATACAGGAACATGGATAACTTTGGGGAAAGCCAAGTAGATAAACATGAAAGGACCCCACATGAAAGAAATTGAAAATTGTGAAGTCAAATCTGTCTTCAAATATTCAGATACTTTTATTCTACAAGTTGGATTGAACTTGAAGTCGGTCCCTCACCCAGGAGCCCTGGTCTCCCCAGGGAGGGCTTTTTGGTGATGGAAAGAGAGGGGGTTGCCTGGCATGATAGTGAAACTGTAAGCCCTTATGTGGCAGCAAGCGGTCCATCAAAGAGTTCCTTCTTCTATTATGGGGGGGTTTTTTACTATTCACATGCCACAGCTATATTGTGAACATGTATCTGGGCATGTAAAACTTGAGAGTTTAGATCCGTAACCTAAGGTCTTTCTCATCACATAAGTTTTGGCCCCATGTGTACTGTTGCTAATGATAGTGAAGTCTATACCCAAACAGACCAGGAGTGTAAAAGTAGAAAGTAATATATGCAAGCAGTTGGTGTTTATGATGGCATCAGTTATCAACATCCTTTCACCTCATTATTTCCTTCACATCCCAACTTTTTCCTTTCACGTCATGGGAGATCTTTGAGCACTTGTGGGAAACTTTTCCTCTTTCTACTGATGGTTGTACCACTTGAAAGGAGACATTTTTAAGGTGAACAATCTTGAACTCAAAGGAGACGGGAGAAATATTATATTCCAGGTATCTCTGTTGTTGTTATTTTTGAAACCATTAAAAATGTGAAATGTATGTGCAGGCTTAGGACAACAATGATGACATCTTCCATTAGATTTCGGTTAACTGTTGGGCATTTTCCTTATCCCCAGATTACCAGGTCAAAGATTAATAATTCGGCATTGGATATTTCATGAGGCACATACACACACACACATACACACACGCGCGCATGCGCATGCGTATGCGCACGTGCACACACCACACACACACACACACACACACACACACACACACACACACATTTTCAAGCCAATTGCCTGAAATTTGAGAAGGAAAAAAATACAAGAGAGTTAGAGTTAAAAAAAAAATAAAAAAACAAAAATAAAGGAAGTTCAGTCTTAACCTACTCTCCCGGACTTGACTTAAATAAAGAAAAAGAAAAGTACAAGTGAAGGGGACTAGTGCCCACGGGACCCCCCATGTCCCACAAAAGGGGGGTAGATCTTACAAAGATTAGATGGCATTACAAAGAAGGTTAATCACCCTCTTGCCCCCCTCGTGTGGGGCCCACTTGGGTTTAAGCTTGTTGTCGGTCAGGGTAAGCACTTTATGATGTGTGAAAGGGTGGGATACCGAGAAGGGGTAGATTTTACAGAGTTTGTGGCATTACAAAAAATTTAATCACCCTCATGTGGGGCCCACTTGGATTTAAGCTTGCTGATCAAAATGAGCACTTGATGATGCCTGAAGGGGGGGGGGGGGATTTCTTACAATTGGCGATTCTTTTGTCGAGGAGGAATAGCGATTTCTCAATCGACCACTGTTTGGGGGAGTCGTCAAAGTTATAAGCACATCTTTCCCGCCAGATCTTCCATAGGACCTCCCCCCTGATGGCATTCCAGAGTCGCCGAGCAGCCGATCGCTTCTCCAAGAAGAGCTTGTTTCCAATTGATATGCTTCTGAAGTCCAATTTTCTTTCTAACAATTTGCCAGAGTCCGTTGGAGTTGATCTTCAATGGACCAACAATAGCGCTTGCACCAGGGAGACGCCCCACAAATTTTGCTAGCCTTTAGGTTGGTCCAGATTCCCCGATGAAGAATTTGCCATAAGAGGACAAACTTTTTGATTTCTATGAGAGGGTGCCAGATAGCCATGAACTTCATTAGAGAGAGTTACAAAGGAGACTGATAAGTTTCTCATTCCTTTCATGTGGGATCCATATGCTTTTGAGTGTGTTCTTAAACACAAACACCTGCTGATATTTGAAGGGAGGAATACTCTTATAGTTTCTAATTCTTCTGCCTAAGCAGTCTAGGGACTTATCTATGTACCATTCCTTGTGGGTTCCACCAAAGTTGACAATGCGTTTTTCTTTCCAAATTTTCCTAAAGGCCTTGCCTGTGATCATCTTTGAGAGGGGTGCAGAGCAGCCAAAGGCCTCACCAAGAAGCGCTTGCTTCTAGTTGATCCACTATCCAACATGAGGGTTATTTGAACCCGCTTACAAATGTAGATGCTCTTAGGATAGGAGAAAAAGAGGTGACCTATGTCCTCCCTCCCTTAGAAGCATCCTTTGAATCATAGTCAAGCACGATGAATTTTGTTGGCTTTAGCATTAGTCCAAATCCCACGACGAAGAATTTGCCACAAAAGAACCACTTTCCTGAATTCTGCCATGGGTGCCATAACTCTGAACTTTAGTTCCCATCTAATCCATGACCAAGTGATGCACGATTTTTTATTGAGATTGCAATGAATTTCCAATCTCGTTTTGATTCTTGGGATATTTTCTAATTTGTTACCATTACTCCATTTCAGCTCTTTCCAGTGCAATTCATCCTAACCTATCAAAGAGGCGAGCTTTCAGCTCATCCCATTCTAGGATCTATTTTGTGAACAGGCACCATTTGTCATACTCCAATCTGAGGTTAGAGTCAATGTCCTCAATTCTCATACAGTCTTTTTTGGTT
>MU260305.1:207500-220000 GCA_020310875.1 Ceratopteris richardii
GTGATTAAAAATATTCTCAAATAAAAAAGAATGACTTTTACAAAGGTAAAAGGATAAATTTCCACTAGCAATGGTTTCCATGCAACTTCATATCTTTATGAGCCTCAAGACAAATGGGTGGGCTTGGAGTTTGCACCAACAACTCCCCCTCAAGCCATACATTTTGGCTTGGTCTTCATCTTCAATATTCATGAATGTCCTATAATCCAATAATTGATTTAAACCTGCAAAGTTTTGTACCATCTAATGCTTTAGTCAACAAGTCTGCACATTGCATATTAGTTGATACATATGGCAGCTGAATATCCTTGCTCAATAGCTTCTCTCTCACATAATGATAGTGGACCTCTATATGCTTAGTCCTAGCATGATAAATGGTATTAGATGCAGGTGTAATGAACTTGTATTATGTCCAAAGATCATTGGACATGTAGTGTGCAAACCTAAATCTGTATACAATAATTTGATCCATATAGCCTCTTGAGTAGCATTGGCCAATCCTCTATACTCTGCCTCTGTAGATGATAAAACAACAGTAGGTTGCTTCTTTGATGACCATGATATTGGCTTATCACCTGCAAAGGATAAGTATCCTGAGGTACTCCTATCATCTTTGCATCCTGCCCAAATCTGCATCTGAATAGATCTTAATGTCCAAGTCTGATTTATAAGGGAAATACAAACCATGATGTTGAGTGCCCTTAAGGTACTTCAAGATCCTTTTGGAAGCCTCCAAGTGAGGTGTCCTAGGCTTATGCATAAATTGACTTAGCACGCTTACTCCATAAGCAATGTCTATCCTTGTCAAGGTAGCATGGTTCAAGCTTCCCACTATGCTTTGATAACTTGCAATGTCCTCAAGTATATCACCTTCATGAGCACTTAATTTTAGGTTTACCTCCATTGGAGTACTTGCAACTTTGGCATCCTCCAAATGGAACTTCTTCAACATATCCTGTATATACTTTCTCTGAGTAATGTAAATTCCAGAGTTAATATAGACTAACTCAAGTCCAAGAAAATATTTTAGTGATCCAAGGTCACTAATTTTGAACTCCATCATCTGATTCTTGATCTGTATGATGCCATTAGCATCATTACTTGTAAGTATGATATCATCAACATACACACATAGGTATATTACCTCTGAATTACTTCTCTTGATGAAAAGAGAAGTATCTGCTTTACTCATGACAAAACCTTGGTCCTGAAGGTATGTAGTCAACCTATAGTTCCATGCTCTAGGTGCTTGCTTCAATCCATCAAGAGCTTTGTTCAATTTACATACATATGTTACCTTGTTTGGGTCCTCATAGCCAAGAGGTTGAGACATGTACACCTCCTCTGAAATCCAACCATTTAGAAATGCATTTTTTACATCCAACTGATACATGTTCCAATTCTTTGATGCAGCCACACTTACCAATACCCTGATCATTGGCATTTTGGCCACAGGTGAGAAAGTTTCTTCATAATCAATTCCTTGGGTTTGTGCAAAACCCTTAGCCACAAGTCTAGCTTTGTACTTGCTTATTGACCCATCAGAATTCCTTTTGATCTTATAGGTCCACCTAGAACCAATTACCTTCATAGAATCCTTCTTTGGTACTAGTTCCCAAGTATTACTCTCCTTGAGTGCTTCAATCTCCTCATCCGTAACTTCTTTTCATTCTCTTGGTCTTTGCCTCCTCATATGATGCTGGTTCTTCAATTGACAAATATTTTTCAAGATAAACAGAGTGTTTAGTAACTAGGGAAGTGTCATACCCATATTTGATTGGCTTCTTGCTCTCCCTTTGTGATCTTTTGATTGCTTGGTCGGAAGATTCAAGTACATCCTCCAATTTCTTCATCTTGACTTTGCCTTTGGACTTCCATGCCTTGAACTCTTCAAGATTGATGATGTCCTCATCATCTGAATTAATGTCTCCATTTTGAGTAGTCTCCTCCTTAGTAAGGCTTGGAAAATCCTCTTCCAAGTCATATGGTAGTTTTACCTTCCTGCACTCACTATCAAACCAAGAGTCATTTTCATCAAAGACAACATCTCTATTGACCATGAATCCCTTGTTTGAAGGATTGTAGAACCTGTATCCTTTCTGATTTAGATCATACCCTATGAAGATACACTTGTCTGCCTTAGGGTCTACCTTACCTCTTATTTGAGAAGGGATATGCACATATGCTACACATCCAAATATCCTGCAATGATCAAGTGAGGGTCTTCTACCATGCCATGCTTCATATGGGATCATCCCATCAAGAGATTTGGATGGCAACCTGTTTACAAGATAAGTGGCAGTAGATACACTCTCTGCCCATAAATAGTTAGGTAATTTTTTCTCATTTAACATTGACCTAGCTGTTTCAACGATTAATCTATTTCTTCTTTCTGCTACCCCATTTTGCTTAGGGGTATACCATGTGGTAATTTCTCCTTTGATTCCTCTGTCCTGCAAGAATGCATCAAAATCATTTGAGAAGTACTCACCTCCTCCATCTGACCTTAGCCTTTTTAGATTTCTCCCTGTTTGATTCTCAGCAAGTGCAAGATACTTTTTAAAGCAACTAAATACCTCATCTTTGTGCTTCATAAAGTACAATACAATCCACCTACTGTAATCATCAATGAAAGATACATAATACCTTGATCCAGAGATTGAGGGATCTTTGCTTGGTCCCCATACATTGGTATGAACAAGTTCTAGATAATCCTGATGCATGTAGCCTTTCCTTGAGAAGGGTAACCTGTGAGACTTTCCAAACTGACAAGCACCACATTTATAAATCATGTGTTGCTTGGATACATTAGGTATCCCAAGCACACATTGATCTCTCCATATTTGTTTCAAGGTTCTTTCACCTACATGCCCTAATCTTTTATGCCAAATTTCAAGCTCTGATAATGTTCGTTCTTTATAACTATAAAGTGCAATGTTCCTTGTATCCTCTAGTTCAAAAGTGAATAGTCTACTTGTCTTTTCTCCTTTGGCAATTCTCTTGAACCCATGCTTGGGATCCTCCACAAATGCTCCATATTGATTGAATCTAACCTGCAAACCTTTTTCCACAATCTGTCCAACACTCATTAAGTTTTTGGTAATTGTTGGTACATATAAATCCCTATTCAACAGATTCTTGTTTCCATCAGAGGTCTTAACATTTCCAACTTTAATAACTGAGTGCTTGGTGTCATCACTTGTTTGTACCTGATGCTTATATTTTGGTTCCTCAAGGTTAGAGAGAAGAGATACATTGCCTCCCACATGATTTGTGCATCCTGAGTCAATGTAGAAGAGATGGTCATCATTTATACGTGGTTTTGAAGTCATGTTCATAATCAAAAGAGAATCTTCTTGCTCCTCTGTGTAGTTGCTGTAATCCTTCTTGGATTTGTATCCTCCTTGGTAGTTGCTATTATAGTTGTTGTTGTAGTTGTTGTTATATCCTTGGTGGTGATTGAATCTGCCTCTTGATTGTGTATATCCACCTCTTTGATATCCTCTTCCTCTCTGATGCTTTAAGTTCCTGAAACACTCATCTATATTATGATTTGATAATCCAAAAATATTGCATGATGAGGGGTTATAAGGTCTCCCCCTACCTTGCTTACCTCCTCTGCCCCTTCCTCTTGATGATCTACCTCTCCCTGCATAGTTGGCTTGGGAGGTAGTTCCTTAATCTTCTACCTTCTTGTTCTTGCCTTTCTCTTTAGACTTATTCTTATCAGTGTATAGGACAGAAGAGCTATTACCTCTTGATGAATCTCCATTCTTCTTGAGCTTGGCTTCATGGGTGAATAGTTGCCCCATGAGTGTGGTAAGGTCTGGAATCTGCATGTCCATGTACAAGTCCATGGCAATTGTGAAGCTCTCCCATTTGTCATTAGCTTTAATACCGCTGATTATTTGCCTTACAATCTGCTCCTCTTCAATTTCTTCTCCTATGCTTGCCAATTGATCTTCTAAATCTTTAACTTTGGTCACATACTCTGAGATAGCTTGCTTATATTACTTTCTTTGAGTGGTGAACTCAATCAACAATTGATTCTTCTTGGCCCTTGTGTTGGAAGAGAAATAAGAAGATAATGTTTCCCAAGTCTCTGGGGATGTCTTACAGTTCCTAATATCTGGAAGACAAAAATAAGAGATTGAGTTAAGTAAGTAGGACCTTGATAATGCATCCTTGGCACACCATGTGTTGAGTCTTTCATGTTCTTCTCTTGTAGGTTGTCCTTTGCTTTTGAATATGGGCATCGCCTCATCTCCTGAGATGTATCCATAGAGGCTCCTTCCTTGCAAGTATGTCTTAATCCTCAGAGACCATGCCTGATAGTTGTTCTTGTCTAATTTATCAATGAAAGAAGGAAAACCATCTCCCATTTTACCTTAACTTTGCCCTGATACCACTATTGGGAAAGATGGATGGACACTTCAAGTGATGAGTAGGTACAACCAAATCCTGCTTAGTACTAGATCTTTGTGAATTTAGAGTTGATATGTGGGCCCTCTTAACTTTCCAATGACACCATAAAAATGCCTATGTACTTTGGAAATGATGTATGAAAATATTGAATCAAAATAAACTACTTCCAAATGGAAGACTTAATGAAAACCTTCTATTTTTGATCATACACCTACTGATTGTAATGCTCAGTGCTACCAATATAGTAGGAATTGGAAAAATTCCTTTTAGAAGTATCTAATTAGCTTAGTAAGCTAATGATTCCAAGCGGAATCAATTGAAATGATGCACTATACACAAAGCAATCATTTTAGCAAATAAATCATTACCCCTCATTTTTAGGACCTCTGCAAAATTTGACCAGTGAGTGCTTCGATGCAGTTTTCTCCAAATTGGCTAAATGGATTTGCTTCAAAATTCTTAAGCATGTAGATAACTTTGAGCTGATTCCAACAAGCTATAGATAATTGAAATTGATTGTGAAATGACTAAGATATGAGCAGAACAAGTTGACAGTTAAGAATAACTATAATAGAGAGATCATAGATGAACAACATAGATGTATTGTATTAATGAACAATGTTGTACAAGATCATAGGCTTGATAATCATAGCCTTATGATGGAGAGTAGTGTAGGCTACAATGTAGGATTTAAACACATACAAAATGGCAATGGAGAGCTCGGATAATGAAGCTGTTAACCGTGACTTTTTCAAGTTACTTTATATAAGTGTTGTATTCAAATTTGAATTTGAATTCAACTTTTGGCTGTCTCTAAAAGTGATCCTTCATCTTAGGATATATTCCCTCAATGAAGTAGTTACTTTTCTAACTAAAAAGTCCACGACTTTTTGGTAGGTGATTACAAATATTCTCAAATAAAAAAGAATGACTTTTACAAAGGTAAAAGGATAAATTTCCACTAGCAATGGTTTCCATGGAACTTCATATCTTTATAAACCTCAAGCCAAATGGGTGGGCTTGGACTTTGCACCAACAACACACACACACACACACACACACACACACACACACACACACACACACATATATATATATATATATATATATATATATATATATATATATATATATATATATATATATATATATATATATATATATATATATATATATATATATATCTATATATCTATCTATCTATCTATCTATCTATCTATCTATCTATCTATCTATCTATCTATCTATCTATCTATCTATCTATCTATCTATCTATCTATCTATCTATCTATCTATCTATCTATCTATCTATCTATCTTGTTGTGGTTAATTCGCTCTGATACCACTTGTTATGGTCGACGCGGCAAAGGCCCGAACCTTGTCAAGCCTGTGGAATTTGCTGCGCCACCGAAAAGATGCTAAGCTAGGGTGATATTAGAACACCTCTATAATTAGCAGTAGCTTAGCAAGGTTTTTGCTACTTAAATATATAAGACTGCTTTTTGAATTTACTGAAAAATTCAGTTGGAACTTTCACCGAACTGTCACCAGACTGTCACCATAGTTATACTGGAATCTTCCTATTCTGTTTGTAATCACTTCAAGTGAATATACATGAAGTAAGTAAGTGATGCGTGAACTTCCTTCACTGAGTGAACACTTTCTGAAGTTTAAAGAAAAACTTCTCCGGTTCAGAATGTCTCTTTTCGGTTAGACCTGTACTGTGTGTACATATCCATTTCACCGAAAACCTTGACGAACTGATAGTAGAGATGTCTAGCTATAAGATAAGCTAACTCTCATAAAAAACTTTAATTTACTCTGCGAGATATACTTCGTTGTTCTACCGGAAAACACGTTTTCTGAGAAAACTGTGTTGACCGAAAACATTTGTTGACTGAGATAACTCTAATTGACCGAAACATTCGTTTCCTGAAAAGAGTACCGGGAGACACGTTTACTAACGAACTGTAACTGTTAATGGTTAACGAACTTTCTACCGTAACACGAAAATACTCAGGTTTCTTCACATACGAACAGTGCGCGTAAACTTCCACATGAACATGTGTTTTCTATTAGAGAAGATGTGTACAAACTAGCTTGGCCTCTTCTTGCTCAAGCTATGGAAACTCTCCTATACTGAGTAGTTTCTTCTTACCATCTCTCTCAGATGAATACCTGACATTTCAGGTTTTTGTTATTCATCTGTACATACGCGATCTCAGGCATCTTCTAAGAACTTCTCTCTCTCTCTTCACTCTCTGTACATACGCGATCTCTGGTGTCTTCTGAAAAAACTTCTCACTCACTCTCTTCACTGACCTCTATATGTGCTCTATTTAAACTGCACGCTCTTCTCACGCACGTTCTAGCTCGCACTTCCTCCTCTCTTATTCTTATGCACGTTCTCTCTTTATATACAGTTTGATTCGGTGTAACGAACTCTATGAAACTCTGATTCTGCAAGATTCTGCGCTGTTCATAACGTCGTGAATTTGTCCCTTCACTAAGGCTTTAATTTTCTAGATATTCTGATTCTGCTTTTCGTTACCTTCCTTTGTCTGTACATCAAATTCGTGAGTGATTCTTCAACAGCTCCCCCTCAATCACTAATTTGACTCTTCCTGTCTTCATATATTTTTCTTTCTTTTATACCTGCCATTTCTTTGAATCTGCTTGTCTTTGTTCCATCCAAGCTCTTTGTCAAAATATCTGCAATCTGATCTTTTGTCGGAGTGTATACTATTTCTATCTCCTTCTCCATTACCTTTTCCCTTAGGAAATGATACTGAATTTCTATGTGCTTTGTTCTTGCATGAAATACTGGATTTGCTGCAAGATACAGCGAGCTCATATTGTCTCCATGTATGATAGGTATACCTTGATCAATACCCATGCTTTTGAACAAGGTCTGCATCCATATCACTTCTTTAGCTGCTTCTATAAGTCCTTTGTATTCTACTTCTGTAGACGATAAAGCCACTGTGTGTTGTTTCTTCAAACACCATCTTACTAGCTTATCTCCTAGGTATATCATATACCCATGTGTTGACCTTCTGTCATCTTGGCTTCCTGCCCAATCTGAGTCACTGTATGCTCTTAGTTTTATATCTGACGTAAAAGGATAGTATAATCCTTCTTTTATAGTTCTTTTTATATATCTAAGAACTCTCTGTCCTGCAATCCAATGTTGATCCTTTGGACAATGCATAAACTGTGAGAGAACTCCCACTGCATAGTTAAGATCCGGTCGTGTTAGTGTAGCATAAATTAGAATTCCTACTAATGACTGATACTTTCTCATATCTTTAAACTCTGCTCCACTATATTTGCTGAGTTTATGATTTGCTTCAAGCGGTGTTGAAGCTTCTCTGCAATTCTCCATATTAAACTTCTTCAGTAAGTTTAGGAGATACCTTTCTTGCATAACATATACACCATGATCTGTGTATGTGATTTCCATTCCTAGAAAGTATGACAACTTTCCTAGATCACTGATCTGAAACTCCTTTTCGAGTAATCTCTTTACTTCTTTAATTCCTTCATCTGACGTCCCTGTGATTATAATGTCATCTACATAAATGCAAATGTAGATCATACCTTCTTCTGTTCTTTTGATGAGTAGACTTGCATCTGCTTTCGAACTTTGGTATCCAAGTTCATTGAGATATTTCACAAGCTTGTAATTCCAAGCTCTTGGAGCTTGCTTCAGTCCGTAAAGTGCTTTTCTTAATCTGCAAAAAAAATTTGGGTATCTGGAACTTACAAACCCTTCCGGTTGTTCCATGTAGACTTCATCAGATATGTATCCATTCAGAAATGCATTCTTTATATCTAGCTGACTTAGCTTCCATCCTTTTGATGCTGCTATAGACTGTCCTTATGGTTGACATCTTTGCCACCGGGCTGAACGTCTCGTCATAATCTATGCCATGCATCTGAGCATAGCCCTTGATAACCAGTCTAGCTTTGTATCTGGCTATCCTTCCATCTGCAAGTTTCTTAACTTTGAAAACCCATTTATTTCCGATCACTTTCTTACCATTTGGTTTTGGAACAAGTTCTTATGTCTTGTTCTCCTCCAGTGCGCTAAACTCTTCTTCCATTGCTTCTTCCCATTGCTTCTTGCCTTTAGCTTCATCGTAGTTCTGAGGTTCTTCATCATCTTTGACCATATATGCATAATTTTTCTGAGTTATGTATGAAGTATCATAGGAATACCTTTCTGGTTGTCTTCTATTCCTGTTTGACCTTCTTGGTTCAAACTCTTCATGTGTATCTGAATACACATCTTCATCAAATCCCTGTTCATCTTCATTTCTCATACTTCATCTGATCCTGGAAGTACTTGCTTGCATATGATCTTCATCTCTGTTCACCTGTACAATTAATTTCCCTTTCTCTTTTCTTCTTACCTCTTCTTCAAATTCTTCCGTTGTGTGACTTTGATCTGTATACCAGCTCTTCTGTTCATCAAATGTAACATCTCTAGAAACAGTAAACTGTTTTGTTAGAGGACTCCATAACCTGTAGCCCATCTGCTTTTCATCGTATCCGACGAACACATATTTCTCTTCTTTTGGTTCAAGCTTATGTCTGAGTTGTGATGGTACATAAGCGTAAGCTACTGATCCAAACACTTTGCAATGATCAAGTGTTGGCTTCTTTCCCCACCAGGCTTCATAAGGGGTCATTCCATCTAATGCCGTACATGGTAATCTGTTTACCAAGTATGTAGCTGTATTTACAGCTTCAACCCAAAGATAATTTGGACAATCCTTTTCTTTAAGCATAGCTTGTGCAAACTCAACTAGAGTTCGATTTCTTCTTTCTGCTACACCATTTTGTTGTGGTGTACACCTGCAGGTTATTTCTCTCTTAATACCTGCATTCCAAAGATAGTCATTGAACTCTCGGGAGAAGTATTCTCCCCCTCCATCAGACCTCAGTCTCTTCAGCTTTCGACCTGTGAGTCTTTCAACATATGCATGAAAGCTCCAAACACTTCTGATTTCTCTTTCAAAACATAAAGAGTTATCCATCTTGTAGCATCATCAATGAATAGAACATAATACCTCGATCCGCTGATTGATCCTTCTTTTGTTGGACCCCATACATCTGTATGAATGAGTTCAAGTACTCCATCATGTTTGAATCCTTTCTTTTGGAAAGGTAACCTGTGGGCTTTTCCCATCTGACATGCTTCGCACTTGTGGATCATGTGTTGGTTCTGTACATTCGGTAATCCCAGTACTGACTGATTTGAAATCATAGCTTTTATTCCTTTCTCATTGAAATGACCTAATCTCTTATGCCAGAGATCAAGTTCTGTAATCACGTTCTCACCATGTGTGAGCAGCGCTTGGCCGATGTTCCCTTGTACTCTTAAAGTAAAGAGTCTACCTTCTTTCTTACCAGAGACGATCTGATTATATCCGTTCTCGGGATCTTCTACAAATACTCCTTCATTTGTAAATCTGACCTGAAAACCTTTCTCAACTATCTGTCCTATGCTAATTAAAATTTTCGGTATTGTCAGAACATACAAAACATTGGTTAGCAAATCTGCTCCACTCTTACACTTCACTTTTCCAATTGAATGTACACTATGCCTCGTATTGTCACCTGTTTGAACAATATGACTGGAACTACCTTTTTCCAATTCTGACATTAGTTCTATATTTCCTGACAAGTGATAAGAACATCCAGAATCAATGTAAAATACCTTCAGGTCTTCGTTATCTGATGTGCTGATTGAGTTCATCATTAATGATGTATGGCTTTCATTCTATGTGTCATTTGCGTAGTTGTTGTAGGTGGTGTTGTAGGATTGATTCTGTCCCCAACTTCTTGCTCCACCTCTACCATAGCTTCCTCTTTGATTTTGTCTACCTCTTTGAAAGTTATTTTGATATCTTCCGCTTCTGCCTTTGCTATTACTGTTTTGATTTTGATATGATCCTTGTTGATTGTGCCAGCAATCATGAGCCAAATGATTACTTAGTCCACAGATCCAGCAAGCCTTCTTGTTGATATTCTGACTACCTCTTCCTCTTCCAAAACCTCTTGCTCTGCCTCTGCCGGTGCCTTTACCTCTTGTATAATAAGCCTAAGAACTCGACTCTTCTTCGTCTTTTGACTTACCTTTGTCTTTCTTCTTGTTCTTCATGTACATTGCGGAACTTTGTCCTTTATCTGCATCTCCTTTCAGGTCTTGCTCATATGTGAGCATCAAACCAAGCAACTGATTTAAATCTGGTACAAAATGATTTAAAGAAAGTTCAATTGAGAGTACGAAAGGTTTCCACCTTTCATCTCCTCTCAAACCTGTTAGCAGTTGCGCTATCAATCTATGATCTTCGACATCTTCATTTATGGATCCAAGACTATTTGCTAGATCCTTCATCTTAGTAACATAGTCACTAATGCTTTGACTCGACCTCTTTTTGAACGTTGTGAATTCGGACCATAAGCTAGCCTTCCTAGCTTTCGTAGTATTTTGGAAATGATCTTCCAACGCACTCCATATGTCCTCTGCTTTCTCCAGGCCTCTAATGTGCGGTAGTAGATGGTCTGTAATGGTATTATAAATGTAAGCTCTTGCCGTTGCATCTTTCTTCTGCCACAGCTTCAAGGCTCCTAATTCTTCTTTTTCCGGTTGACTATCATCTTCGAAAATCGGCTTCTTTTCTTCTCCGGTCACATACATCATTCCTTACTCATAAGTAAGGCTTCCATGCGCATTACCCACGCGGGATAATTATCTCTTTCCAATTTATCAATTTGGACATGATCTGCCATGATCTTCTTGTTTCTGTTACTTCCGGTGACCTTTTGAGAATCTTTCTGCTCTTCAGAATCTTTCTCGTTCTGGTTCCACTTGTTGTGGTTAATCGGCTCTGAACCCACTTCTTGGATCTCATGGCTCTGATACCACTGTTGTGGTTAATTCACTCTGATACCACTTGTTATGGTCGACGCGGCAAAGGCCCGAACCTTGTCAAGCATGCGGAATTTGCTGCGCCACCAAAAAGATGCTAAGCTAGGGTGATATTAGAACACCTCTATAATCAGCAGTAGCTTAGCAAGGTTTCTGCTACTTAAATATATAAGACTGCGTTTTGAATTTACTGAAAAATTCACTTGGAACTTTCACCGGACTGTCACCGTAGTTATACCGGAATCTTCCTATTCTGTTTGTAATCACTTCAAGTGAATATACATGAAGTAAGGAAGTGATGCGTGAACTTCCTTCACTGAGTGAACACTTTTTGAAGTTTAAAGAAAAACTTCTCCGGTTTAGAATGTCTCTTTTCGGTTAGACCTTGTACTGTGTGTACATATCCATTTCACCGAAAACCTTGACGAACTCATAGTAGAGATGTCTAGCTATAAGATAAGCTAACTCTCATACAAAACTTTAATTTACTCTACGAGATATACTTCGTTGTTCTACCGGAAAACACGTTTTTTGAGAAACCTGTAGTTGATCGAAAACATTCGTTGACTGAGATAACTCTAATTGACCGAAACATTCGTTTACTAAAAGAGTACCGGGAGACACGTTTACTAACGAACTGTAACTGTTAACGGTTAACGAACTTTCTACTGTAACACAAAAATACTCAGGTTTCTTCACATACGAACAGTGCGCGTAAACTTCCACATGAACATGTGTTTTCTATTAGAGAAGATGTGTACAAAATAGCTTGGCCTCTTCTTGCTCAATCTATGGAAACTCTCCTATACTAAGTAGTTTCTTCTTACCATCTCTCCCAGATGAATACCGGACATTTCAAGTTTCTGTTATTCATCTGTACATACGCGATCTCTGGCGTCTTCTAAGAACTTCTCTCTCTCTCTCTCTCTCTCTTCACTCTCTGTACATACGCGATCTCTGGCGTCTTTTGAAAAAACTTCTCACTCACTCTCTTCACTGACCTCTATATGTGCTCTATTTAAACTGCGCGCTCTTCTCACGCACATCCTAGCTCGCACTTCCTCCTCTCTTGTTCTTATGCACGTTCTCTCTTTATATACAGTTTGATCGGTGTAACGAACTCTATCAAACACTG
>MU260305.1:227500-242500 GCA_020310875.1 Ceratopteris richardii
AACAAATATAGCCTGAGGTGCTCCTCCTATCATCCTTGCATCCTGCCCAATCTGCATCTGAGTAAACTTTAATGTCAATATCTGATGTATAAGGAAAGTACAAACCATGACTTTGAGTTCCCTTGAGATACTTCAAGATCTTCTTTGCTGCCTCTAGGTGAGGTATCCTAGGTTTGTGCATGAATTGACTAAGCACACTTACTCCATATGCTATGTCAATTCTTGTCAAGGTAGCATAGTTTAAGCTACCCACCATACTTTGGTATCCTGTAATGTCTTTGATTTCTTCTCCTTCATGAGCACTTAGCTTTTGGTTAACCTCCATTGGAGTAGTAGATACCTTAGCATCCTGCAAACCAAACTTTTTGACCATATCCTGTACATACTTCTTTTGAGTGATGTAGATACCTGAATTTGTGTAGACCAATTCAAGACCTAAGAAATACTTTAATAATCCAAGATCACTGATCTTGAATTCTTTCATCATCTGTCCTTTGATGTGTCTAATCCCATTGACATCATTGCCTGTAATGATGATGTCATCAACATAAACACATAAGTAGATTACCTCTGTACTACTTCTCTTTATGAATAGAGAAGTGTCTGCTTTGCTCATCACAAATCCTTGGTCTAGGAGGTAGGTGGTCAATCTGTAATTCCATGCTCTAGGTGCCTGCTTCAAACCATATAGAGCCTTCTTCAATTTACAAACATAATGTACCTTTTTTGGATCTTCATAGCCAGGTGGTTGTGACATGTAGACTTCTTCAGATATCCATCCATTCAAGAATGCATTCTTCACATCCAATTGGTACATGTTCCAATTCTTGGATGCAGCTACACTCACCAAAACTCTGATAGTTGGCATCTTGGCCACAAGAGAAAATGTCTCCTCATAATCCATGCCTTGGGTTTGTGCAAAACCCTTGGCTACCAACCTAGCTTTGTACCTGTTTATTGTTCCATCTGAATTCTTCTTTAATTTGTAGATCCATCTGGATCCTATTACCTTCATAGAATCCTTCTTGGGTACCAAATCCCAAGTATCACTTTCCTTGAGAGCTTCTATCTCTTCATCCATGGCTTCTCTCCATTCTGGTTTAGTAATTGCTTCTTCATAGGTACCTGGTTCTTCATTCAACAAGTCTTTTGCAAGATATACAGAATGTTTAGTTACAAGTGATGTGTCATACCCAAATCTGATAGGCTTCTTCTTTTCTCTTTGAGATCTCCTCATTGCTTGAGTAGAAGTTTCTGGCTTATCCTCTAATTGCTTCATCTTCATCTTTCCTTTGGACTTCCAAGCCTTGAACTCTTCAAGGTTTATTGTATCATCATCTGAGCTTGAATCTTCTTGCTGAGTTGGCTCTTCCTTGGTAAGCTTTGGAAAATCTTCTTCCATGTCATAGGGTAGACTCACTTTCCTGCATTCATTCTCATACCAAGAGTCATTTTCATCAAATATGACATCTCTGCTTACCTTGAACCCTTTGTTTGTGGGGTTGTAGAATCTGTATCCTTTTTGGTTTAAATCATAACCAATGAAGATACATTTTTCAGCCTTGGGGTCTAGCTTTCCTCTTACCTGTGAGGGAATATGCACATATGCTACACAACCAAAGATTTTGCAATGATCCAGAGAGGGTCTCTTACCATGCCAAGCTTCATATGGTGTCATGCCATCAAGTGATTTGGATGGCAACCTATTGATGAGATAAGTGGCAGTGGATACACTCTCTGCCCATAGGTAATTTGGCAACTTTTTCTCATTAAGCATAGACCTAGCTGTTTCTACTATAAGTCTATTCCTTCTTTCTGCTACCCCATTTTGTTCAGGTGAGTACCTTGTAGTGATCTCCCTTTTGATGCCTCTTTCCTGCAAGAAATCTTCAAACTCATTTGAGAAGTACTCTCCTCCACCATCTGACCTTAGCCTCTTCAAGCTTCTACCTGTTTGATTTTCAACAAGTGCAAGATACCTCTTGAAACAATTAAACACTTCATCCTTATGCTTCATAAAGTATAGAATGGTCCACCTGCTATAGTCATCAATGAAGGACACATAATACCTTGAACCAGAAATGGAAGGGTCCTTGCTAGGTCCCCAAACATCTGTGTGTACCAAGTCTAGGTAGTCTTCATGCATGAAACCTTTCCTTGAGTAGGGTAATCTGTGAGACTTACCAAATTGACATGATCCACATTTGTAAATCATGTGTTGCTTGGATACATTAGGTATCCCAAGCACACATTGATCCCTGCACATTTGCTTTAGAGTCCTTTCACCTATGTGCCCTAATCTCTTGTGCCATATCTCTAACTCTGAAAGTGTCTGATCCTTGTAATTATACAAAGCAATGTTTTTTGTATCTTCTAGCTCAAATGTAAATAATCTACCTGATTTCTCCCCTTTGGCTATCCTTCTGAATCCATGTTTTGGGTCCTCCACATATGCTCCATGTTGTGTGAATCTGACCTGCAAACCTTTCTCCACAATCTGACCAACACTCATTAAATTCTTAGTTATTGTTGGTACATAGAGTACCCTGCTTAATAGATTTTGATTACCATCACCTGTCTTCAAATTTCCAATTTTGACAACAGAGTGTTTAGTGTCATCACCTGTTTGTACCTGATGTTTGCCCTTGGGCTCTTCCAAATCAGAAAGTAGTGCTACATTGCCAGCTACATGGTTAGAACATCCTGAGTCAATGTAAAATAAATGATCATCATTTGTACCTATCTTGGAGGTCATATTCATGATCAATAGGGAGTCATCTTGCTCCTCTGTGTAGTTGTTGTAGTCTCTTCTATTTCTGAATCCACCTTGGTAGTTTCCATTGTGGTTGTTGTAGTTGTTGTTGTATGAATTGTTGTATCCATTGTAGCTTTGGTGTTGATTGAATCTGCCTCTCCCTTGAGAGTATCCACCTCTTGAGTAGCCTCTTCCTCTCTGATTTTTGTAGTTCTTGTAGCATTCATCTGTGGTATGATTGGACAATCCACAAATGTTGCATGGTGATGAGTTGTAGGGTCTCCCCCTACCTGATTTACCTCCTCTGCCTCTTCCTCTAGATGACCTACCTCTCCCTGCATAATTAGCTTGAGAGGTAGAGCCTTCTTCATCCTGTTTCTTCTTGCCTTTATCTTTAACCTTTTTTTCAGTATAGAGAGCAGAGGGGTTATTACCTTTTGATTGATCTCCAGCCTTTGTAAACTTTGCTTCATGTGTAAATAGTTGGCCCATAAGTGTTGTGAGATCAGGGGTATGCATGTCCATGTAGAGGTCCATTGCAGTGGTGAAACTTTCCCACTTATCATCTGCCTTGAGTCCATTTGTCACTTGCCTGACTATTTGCTCCTCTTCAATTTCCTCTCCAATGCTTGCTAGTTGGTCTGCCACATCTTTGATCTTTGTCACATACTCTGAGACTGATTGCTTGGGCTGCTTCCTAAGAGTTGTGAACTCAATCCATAGTTGATTCTTCCTTGCCCTTGTGTTGGAAGAAAAATAATTTGACAAGGTTTCCCAAGTCTCTTGGGAAGTCTTACAGTTCCTTACATGAGGTAAAAGAAAGTCAGATATAGAGTTTAAGAGATAAGACCTTGCCAAAGCATCCTTTGCACACCATTGGTTGAGCCTTTCATGTTCATCCTTTGTAGGTAGTCCTCTAGTCTTGAATGAGGGCAACTCCTCATCTCCTGATATGTATCCAAATAGACTTCTCCCTTGTAGATAGGTCTTCATTCTCAATGACCAATCCTGGTAATTATTCCTGTCCAATTTGTCAATGAAGGAAGGGAAACCATCACCCATGTTTACCTTCTTTGCTCTGATACCACTGTTGAGAGTGATGGATGGATGCACTCAAGAAATGAGTTGATGCTGCAAAACCTGCTTCACACCTGCCCTCTTTACTCTTCAGATATACTTAGTACACTTGCTTAGCTTCCAAATGACACAAAGAAACCATGTATGTACTCTGGAAATGGTTTGAGTAATGATCAAACCAAAACAGACAACTTGGTACTTCAACAATCAAGCAAAACCTCCTATTCCTGTAGTGATACCTGCTCAGACTTTTACTCAGTGTGTCCAGCACACTTAAAATTGGAACAATTCCTTTTGGGAGTATTAAAGTATCTTAGTAAGCTACCAATCACAAGTGGAATCACTTCAATTGATAAACTATGCACTGAGAAATAAGTTTAGCAAATAATCACCCCCGACTTTTTAGGAACTCTGCAGACACAGACCAGTGTGCACTTCGAGGCGGATTTCTCCCAAATGGCTGAATTAAATCCTCTGAGATTTTGTATGCTTGTAGTAGACTTTGAGCTGGTTCCAATGAGCTATAGATCACTTGATTTGGTTCAGTAGATCCAGAGATATGCTCCTTTGAAGTTGACAGACTTGAAGAAGATGACACAGAGAAGATCAGAGGTAGTGAATGTATACTTCTATTGATTAATGTGTTTGTACAATCTCATTAGCTTGACAAGCATAGCTAAATGAGGTATTGTGGTGTTGGCTTTGAGGTAGCCCTCACACACAATGAGTTACAATGATAACAATGCCTCGGGGAGTGAGCTAGAGTGAGTGTACTAACCGCGACTTTTTTCACTCCATCTTTTATAGGAGTGTTTTGATTATTTGAATTTGAAATTCAAACTAAGGCTCCCTAGAATCTCTCCTCTAAAAGTAGGGAGATATTCTCTCCATTACAACCTTCAGATTTCCACGACTTTCTCAGGTAGGTGTGGTTACAAATTATTCCAAGTCACAATGACTTTTACAAAGGGATAAAAAATGAGAACATCTAAGCATATGTTCATATGAACCTTGCTTCAAGTGAAGCCCTGATAAAGCTTTGTCCAAGCTAGCCTTCCATGGGTCTAATGTTCCAAGCCAATGTGTGAAGGCTTGATATGCACCAACAGCTCCCCCTCAAGCCAAACACTTTGGCTTAAGTCTTCTCTTTCATTCTTCAATCACTTCCTGCAATCCAATCATAGATTTGAATCTGCATAACTTGTTTCCATCCAATGCCTTTGTAAGTAAATCTGCACATTGCATATTAGTAGACACATATGTCAATTGAATCTCTTTGCTAAGTAACTTCTCTCTCACATAGTGGTAATGAACCTCTATGTGTTTGGTCCTGGCATGATAAATGGGATTTGCGGCAAGGTGAAGAGAACTAGTATTGTCTCCAAAGATAATAGGTGGTCTTGTGTGTAGACCTAACTCTGTATATAGAAGCTTCAACCAGATAGCTTCTTGAGTTGCATTGGCAAGCCCTCTATACTCTGCTTCAGTGGATGACAATGCCACTGTAGGTTGCTTCTTGGCTGACCAAGAAATAGGCTTATCTCTTGCAAAACAAATATAGCCTGAGGTGCTCCTCCTATCATCCTTGCATCCTGCCCAATCTGCATCTGAGTAAACTTTAATGTCAATATCTGATGTATAAGGAAAGTACAAACCATGACTTTGAGTTCCCTTGAGATACTTCAAGATCTTCTTTGCTGCCTCTAGGTGAGGTATCCTAGGTTTGTGCATGAATTGACTAAGCACACTTACTCCATATGCTATGTCAATTCTTGTCAAGGTAGCATAGTTTAAGCTACCCACCATACTTTGGTATCCTGTAATGTCTTTGATTTCTTCTCCTTCATGAGCACTTAGCTTTTGGTTAACCTCCATTGGAGTAGTAGATACCTTAGCATCCTGCAAACCAAACTTTTTGACCATATCCTGTACATACTTCTTTTGAGTGATGTAGATACCTGAATTTGTGTAGACCAATTCAAGACCTAAGAAATACTTTAATAATCCAAGATCACTGATCTTGAATTCTTTCATCATCTGTCCTTTGATGTGTCTAATCCCATTGACATCATTGCCTGTAATGATGATGTCATCAACATAAACACATAAGTAGATTACCTCTGTACTACTTCTCTTTATGAATAGAGAAGTGTCTGCTTTGCTCATCACAAATCCTTGGTCTAGGAGGTAGGTGGTCAATCTGTAATTCCATGCTCTAGGTGCCTGCTTCAAACCATATAGAGCCTTCTTCAATTTACAAACATAATGTACCTTTTTTGGATCTTCATAGCCAGGTGGTTGTGACATGTAGACTTCTTCAGATATCCATCCATTCAAGAATGCATTCTTCACATCCAATTGGTACATGTTCCAATTCTTGGATGCAGCTACACTCACCAAAACTCTGATAGTTGGCATCTTGGCCACAGGAGAAAATGTCTCCTCATAATCAATGCCTTGGGTTTGTGCAAAACCCTTGGCTACCAACCTAGCTTTGTACCTGTTTATTGTTCCATCTGAATTCTTCTTTAATTTGTAGATCCATCTGGATCCTATTACCTTCATAGAATCCTTCTTGGGTACCAAATCCCAAGTATCACTTTCCTTGAGAGCTTCTATCTCTTCATCCATGGCTTCTCTCCATTCTGGTTTAGTAATTGCTTCTTCATAGGTACCTGGTTCTTCATTCAACAAGTCTTTTGCAAGATATACAGAATGTTTAGTTACAAGTGATGTGTCATACCCAAATCTGATAGGCTTCTTCTTTTCTCTTTGAGATCTCCTCATTGCTTGAGTAGAAGTTTCTGGCTTATCCTCTAATTGCTTCATCTTCATCTTTCCTTTGGACTTCCAAGCCTTGAACTCTTCAAGGTTTATTGTATCATCATCTGAGCTTGAATCTTCTTGCTGAGTTGGCTCTTCCTTGGTAAGCTTTGGAAAATCTTCTTCCATGTCATAGGGTAGACTCACTTTCCTGCATTCATTCTCATACCAAGAGTCATTTTCATCAAATATGACATCTCTGCTTACCTTGAACCCTTTGTTTGTGGGGTTGTAGAATCTGTATCCTTTTTGGTTTAAATCATAACCAATGAAGATACATTTTTCAGCCTTGGGGTCTAGCTTTCCTCTTACCTGTGAGGGAATATGCACATATGCTACACAACCAAAGATTTTGCAATGATCCAGAGAGGGTCTCTTACCATGCCAAGCTTCATATGGTGTCATGCCATCAAGTGATTTGGATGGCAACCTATTGATGAGATAAGTGGCAGTGGATACACTCTCTGCCCATAGGTAATTTGGCAACTTTTTCTCATTAAGCATAGACCTAGCTGTTTCTACTATAAGTCTATTCCTTCTTTCTGCTACCCCATTTTGTTCAGGTGAGTACCTTGTAGTGATCTCCCTTTTGATGCCTCTTTCCTGCAAGAAATCTTCAAACTCATTTGAGAAGTACTCTCCTCCACCATCTGACCTTAGCCTCTTCAAGCTTCTACCTGTTTGATTTTCAACAAGTGCAAGATACCTCTTGAAACAATTAAACACTTCATCCTTATGCTTCATAAAGTATAGAATGGTCCACCTGCTATAGTCATCAATGAAGGACACATAATACCTTGAACCAGAAATGGAAGGGTCCTTGCTAGGTCCCCAAACATCTGTGTGTACCAAGTCTAGGTAGTCTTCATGCATGAAACCTTTCCTTGAGTAGGGTAATCTGTGAGACTTACCAAATTGACATGATCCACATTTGTAAATCATGTGTTGCTTGGATACATTAGGTATCCCAAGCACACATTGATCCCTGCACATTTGCTTTAGAGTCCTTTCACCTATGTGCCCTAATCTCTTGTGCCATATCTCTAACTCTGAAAGTGTCTGATCCTTGTAATTATACAAAGCAATGTTTTTTGTATCTTCTAGCTCAAATGTAAATAATCTACCTGATTTCTCCCCTTTGGCTATCCTTCTGAATCCATGTTTTGGGTCCTCCACATATGCTCCATGTTGTGTGAATCTGACCTGCAAACCTTTCTCCACAATCTGACCAACACTCATTAAATTCTTAGTTATTGTTGGTACATAGAGTACCCTGCTTAATAGATTCTGATTACCATCACCTGTCTTCAAATTTCCAATTTTGACAACAGAGTGTTTAGTGTCATCACCTGTTTGTACCTGATGTTTGCCCTTGGGCTCTTCCAAATCAGAAAGTAGTGCTACATTGCCAGCTACATGGTTAGAACATCCTGAGTCAATGTAAAATAAATGATCATCATTTGTACCTATCTTGGAGGTCATATTCATGATCAATAGGGAGTCATCTTGCTCCTCTGTGTAGTTGTTGTAGTCTCTTCTATTTCTGAATCCACCTTGGTAGTTTCCATTGTGGTTGTTGTAGTTGTTGTTGTATGAATTGTTGTATCCATTGTAGCTTTGGTGTTGATTGAATCTGCCTCTCCCTTGAGAGTATCCACCTCTTGAGTAGCCTCTTCCTCTCTGATTTTTGTAGTTCTTGTAGCATTCATCTGTGGTATGATTGGACAATCCACAAATGTTGCATGGTGATGAGTTGTAGGGTCTCCCCCTACCTGATTTACCTCCTCTGCCTCTTCCTCTAGATGACCTACCTCTCCCTGCATAATTAGCTTGAGAGGTAGAGCCTTCTTCATCCTGTTTCTTCTTGCCTTTATCTTTAACCTTTTTTTCAGTATAGAGAGCAGAGGGGTTATTACCTTTTGATTGATCTCCAGCCTTTGTAAACTTTGCTTCATGTGTAAATAGTTGGCCCATAAGTGTTGTGAGATCAGGGGTATGCATGTCCATGTAGAGGTCCATTGCAGTGGTGAAACTTTCCCACTTATCATCTGCCTTGAGTCCATTTGTCACTTGCCTGACTATTTGCTCCTCTTCAATTTCCTCTCCAATGCTTGCTAGTTGGTCTGCCACATCTTTGATCTTTGTCACATACTCTGAGACTGATTGCTTGGGCTGCTTCCTAAGAGTTGTGAACTCAATCCATAGTTGATTCTTCCTAGCCCTTGTGTTGGAAGAAAAATAATTTGACAAGGTTTCCCAAGTCTCTTGGGAAGTCTTACAGTTCCTTACATGAGGTAAAAGAAAGTCAGATATAGAGTTTAAGAGATAAGACCTTGCCAAAGCATCCTTTGCACACCATTGGTTGAGCCTTTCATGTTCATCCTTTGTAGGTAGTCCTCTAGTCTTGAATGAGGGCAACTCCTCATCTCCTGATATGTATCCAAATAGACTTCTCCCTTGTAGATAGGTCTTCATTCTCAATGACCAATCCTGGTAATTATTCCTGTCCAATTTGTCAATGAAGGAAGGGAAACCATCACCCATGTTTACCTTCTTTGCTCTGATACCACTGTTGAGAGTGATGGATGGATGCACTCAAGAAATGAGTTGATGCTGCAAAACCTGCTTCACACCTGCCCTCTTTACTCTTCAGATATACTTAGTACACTTGCTTAGCTTCCAAATGACACAAAGAAACCATGTATGTACTCTGGAAATGGTTTGAGTAATGATCAAACCAAAACAGACAACTTGGTACTTCAACAATCAAGCAAAACCTCCTATTCCTGTAGTGATACCTGCTCAGACTTTTACTCAGTGTGTCCAGCACACTTAAAATTGGAACAATTCCTTTTGGGAGTATTAAAGTATCTTAGTAAGCTACCAATCACAAGTGGAATCACTTCAATTGATAAACTATGCACTGAGAAATAAGTTTAGCAAAATTATAATCACCCCCGACTTTTTAGGAACTCTGCAGACACAGACTAGTGTGCACTTCGAGGCGGATTTCTCCCAAATGGCTGAATTAAATCCTCTGAGATTTTGTATGCTTGTAGTAGACTTTGAGCTGGTTCCAATGAGCTATAGATCACTTGATTTGGTTCAGTAGATCCAGAGATATGCTCCTTTGAAGTTGACAGACTTGAAGAAGATGACACAGAGAAGATCAGAGGTAGTGAATGTATACTTCTATTGATTAATGTGTTTGTACAATCTCATTAGCTTGACAAGCATAGCTAAATGAGGTATTGTGGTGTTGGCTTTGAGGTAGCCCTCACACACAATGAGTTACAATGATAACAATGCCTCGGGGAGTGAGCTAGAGTGAGTGTACTAACCGCGACTTTTTTCACTCCATCTTTTATAGGAGTGTTTTGATTATTTGAATTTGAAATTCAAACTAAGGCTCCCTAGAATCTCTCCTCTAAAAGTAGGGAGATATTCTCTCCATTACAACCTTCAGATTTCCACGACTTTCTCAGGTAGGTGTGGTTACAAATTATTCCAAGTCACAATGACTTTTACAAAGGGATAAAAAATGAGAACATCTAAGCATATGTTCATATGAACCTTGCTTCAAGTGAAGCCCTGATAAAGCTTTGTCCAAGCTAGCCTTCCATGGGTCTAATGTTCCAAGCCAATGTGTGAAGGCTTGATATGCACCAACAGCTCCCCCTCAAGCCAAACACTTTGGCTTAAGTCTTCTCTTTCATTCTTCAATCACTTCCTGCAATCCAATCATAGATTTGAATCTGCATAACTTGTTTCCATCCAATGCCTTTGTAAGTAAATCTGCACATTGCATATTAGTAGACACATATGTCAATTGAATCTCTTTGCTAAGTAACTTCTCTCTCACATAGTGGTAATGAACCTCTATGTGTTTGGTCCTGGCATGATAAATGGGATTTGCGGCAAGGTGAAGAGAACTAGTATTGTCTCCAAAGATAATAGGTGGTCTTGTGTGTAGACCTAAGTCTGTATATAGAAGCTTCAACCAGATAGCTTCTTGAGTTGCATTGGCAAGCCCTCTATACTCTGCTTCAGTGGATGACAATGCCACTGTAGGTTGCTTCTTGGCTGACCAAGAAATAGGCTTATCTCTTGCAAAACAAATATAGCCTGAGGTGCTCCTCCTATCATCCTTGCATCCTGCCCAATCTGCATCTGAGTAAACTTTAATGTCAATATCTGATGTATAAGGAAAGTACAAACCATGACTTTGAGTTCCCTTGAGATACTTCAAGATCTTCTTTGCTGCCTCTAGGTGAGGTATCCTAGGTTTGTGCATGAATTGACTAAGCACACTTACTCCATATGCTATGTCAATTCTTGTCAAGGTAGCATAGTTTAAGCTACCCACCATACTTTGGTATCCTGTAATGTCTTTGATTTCTTCTCCTTCATGAGCACTTAGCTTTTGGTTAACCTCCATTGGAGTAGTAGATACCTTAGCATCCTGCAAACCAAACTTTTTGACCATATCCTGTACATACTTCTTTTGAGTGATGTAGATACCTGAATTTGTGTAGACCAATTCAAGACCTAAGAAATACTTTAATAATCCAAGATCACTGATCTTGAATTCTTTCATCATCTGTCCTTTGATGTGTCTAATCCCATTGACATCATTGCCTGTAATGATGATGTCATCAACATAAACACATAAGTAGATTACCTCTGTACTACTTCTCTTTATGAATAGAGAAGTGTCTGCTTTGCTCATCACAAATCCTTGGTCTAGGAGGTAGGTGGTCAATCTGTAATTCCATGCTCTAGGTGCCTGCTTCAAACCATATAGAGCCTTCTTCAATTTACAAACATAATGTACCTTTTTTGGATCTTCATAGCCAGGTGGTTGTGACATGTAGACTTCTTCAGATATCCATCCATTCAAGAATGCATTCTTCACATCCAATTGGTACATGTTCCAATTCTTGGATGCAGCTACACTCACCAAAACTCTGATAGTTGGCATCTTGGCCACAGGAGAAAATGTCTCCTCATAATCAATGCCTTGGGTTTGTGCAAAACCCTTGGCTACCAACCTAGCTTTGTACCTGTTTATTGTTCCATCTGAATTCTTCTTTAATTTGTAGATCCATCTGGATCCTATTACCTTCATAGAATCCTTCTTGGGTACCAAATCCCAAGTATCACTTTCCTTGAGAGCTTCTATCTCTTCATCCATGGCTTCTCTCCATTCTGGTTTAGTAATTGCTTCTTCATAGGTACCTGGTTCTTCATTCAACAAGTCTTTTGCAAGATATACAGAATGTTTAGTTACAAGTGATGTGTCATACCCAAATCTGATAGGCTTCTTCTTTTCTCTTTGAGATCTCCTCATTGCTTGAGTAGAAGTTTCTGGCTTATCCTCTAATTGCTTCATCTTCATCTTTCCTTTGGACTTCCAAGCCTTGAACTCTTCAAGGTTTATTGTATCATCATTTGAGCTTGAATCTTCTTGCTGAGTTGGCTCTTCCTTGGTAAGCTTTGGAAAATCTTCTTCCATGTCATAGGGTAGACTCACTTTCCTGCATTCATTCTCATACCAAGAGTCATTTTCATCAAATATGACATCTCTGCTTACCTTGAACCCTTTGTTTGTGGGGTTGTAGAATCTGTATCCTTTTTGGTTTAAATCATAACCAATGAAGATACATTTTTCAGCCTTGGGGTCTAGCTTTCCTCTTACCTGTGAGGGAATATGCACATATGCTACACAAACAAAGATTTTGCAATGATCCAGAGAGGGTCTCTTACCATGCCAAGCTTCATATGGTGTCATGCCATCAAGTGATTTGGATGGCAACCTATTGATGAGATAAGTGGCAGTGGATACACTCTCTGCCCATAGGTAATTTGGCAACTTTTTCTCATTAAGCATAGACCTAGCTGTTTCTACTATAAGTCTATTCCTTCTTTCTGCTACCCCATTTTGTTCAGGTGAGTACCTTGTAGTGATCTCCCTTTTGATGCCTCTTTCCTGCAAGAAATCTTCAAACTCATTTGAGAAGTACTCTCCTCCACCATTTGACCTTAGCCTCTTCAAGCTTCTACCTGTTTGATTTTCAACAAGTGCAAGATACCTCTTGAAACAATTAAACACTTCATCCTTATGCTTCATAAAGTATAGAATGGTCCACCTGCTATAGTCATCAATGAAGGACACATAATACCTTGAACCAGAAATGGAAGGGTCCTTGCTAGGTCCCCAAACATCTGTGTGTACCAAGTCTAGGTAGTCTTCATGCATGAAACCTTTCCTTGAGTAGGGTAATCTGTGAGACTTACCAAATTGACATGATCCACATTTGTAAATCATGTGTTGCTTGGATACATTAGGTATCCCAAGCACACATTGATCCCTGCACATTTGCTTTAGAGTCCTTTCACCTATGTGCCCTAATCTCTTGTGCCATATCTCTAACTCTGAAAGTGTCTGATCCTTGTAATTATACAAAGCAATGTTTTTTGTATCTTCTAGCTCAAATGTAAATAATCTACCTGATTTCTCCCCTTTGGCTATCCTTCTGAATCCATGTTTTGGGTCCTCCACATATGCTCCATGTTGTGTGAATCTGACCTGCAAACCTTTCTCCACAATCTGACCAACACTCATTAAATTCTTAGTTATTGTTGGTACATAGAGTACCCTGCTTAATAGATTCTGATTACCATCACCTGTCTTCACATTTCCAATTTTGACAACAGAGTGTTTAGTGTCATCACCTGTTTGTACCTGATGTTTGCCCTTGGGCTCTTCCAAATCAGAAAGTAGTGCTACATTGCCAGCTACATGGTTAGAACATCCTGAGTCAATGTAAAATAAATGATCATCATTTGTACCTATCTTGGAGGTCATATTCATGATCAATAGGGAGTCATCTTGCTCCTCTGTGTAGTTGTTGTAGTCTCTTCTATTTCTGAATCCACCTTGGTAGTTTCCATTGTGGTTGTTGTAGTTGTTGTTGTATGAATTGTTGTATCCATTGTAGCTTTGGTGTTGATTGAATCTGCCTCTCCCTTGAGAGTATCCACCTCTTGAGTAGCCTCTTCCTCTCTGATTTTTGTAGTTCTTGTAGCATTCATCTGTGGTATGATTGGACAATCCACAAATGTTGCATGGTGATGAGTTGTAGGGTCTCCCCCTACCTGATTTACCTCCTCTGCCTCTTCCTCTAGATGACCTACCTCTCCCTGCATAATTAGCTTGAGAGGTAGAGCCTTCTTCATCCTGTTTCTTCTTGCCTTTATCTTTAACCTTTTTTTCAGTATAGAGAGCAGAGGGGTTATTACCTTTTGATTGATCTCCAGCCTTTGTAAACTTTGCTTCATGTGTAAATAGTTGGCCCATAAGTGTTGTGAGATCAGGGGTATGCATGTCCATGTAGAGGTCCATTGCAGTGGTGAAACTTTCCCACTTATCATCTGCCTTGAGTCCATTTGTCACTTGCCTGACTATTTGCTCCTCTTCAATTTCCTCTCCAATGCTTGCTAGTTGGTCTGCCACATCTTTGATCTTTGTCACATACTCTGAGACTGATTGCTTGGGCTGCTTCCTAAGAGTTGTGAACTCAATCCATAGTTGATTCTTCCTAGCCCTTGTGTTGGAAGAAAAATAATTTGACAAGGTTTCCCAAGTCTCTTGGGAAGTCTTACAGTTCCTTACATGAGGTAAAAGAAAGTCAGATATAGAGTTTAAGAGATAAGACCTTGCCAAAGCATCCTTTGCATACCATTGGTTGAGCCTTTCATGTTCATCCTTTGTAGGTAGTCCTCTAGTCTTGAATGAGGGCAACTCCTCATCTCCTGATATGTATCCAAATAGACTTCTCCCTTGTAGATAGGTCTTCATTCTCAATGACCAATCCTGGTAATTATTCCTGTCCAATTTTTCAATGAAGGAAGGGAAACCATCACCCATGTTTACCTTCTTTGCTCTGATACCACTGTTGAGAGTGATGGATGGATGCACTCAAGAAATGAGTTGATGCTGCAAAACCTGCTTCACACCTGCCCTCTTTACTCTTCAGATATACTTAGTACACTTGCTTAGCTTCCAAATGACACAAAGAAACCATGTATGTACTCTGGAAATGGTTTGAGTAATGATCAAACCAAAACAGACAACTTGGTACTTCAACAATCAAGCAAAACCTTCTATTCCTGTAGTGATACCTGCTCAGACTTTTACTCAGTGTGTCCAGCACACTTAAAATTGGAACAATTCCTTTTGGGAGTATTAAAGTATCTTAGTAAGCTACCAATCACAAGTGGAATCACTTCAATTGATAAACTATGCACTGAGAAATAAGTTTAGCAAAATTATAATCACCCCC